>JAAAKG020081292.1:0-16789 GCA_010014905.2 Druon quercuslanigerum | reverse complement strand
GAGTCATAATTACAGAGGGGTCATACATCAAGAGCGAAAGTCAAAGTCTCGCAAAAGGGAGTCATAATTAATCAGAAAGGGGGGTGGAGTAGTAGCTATTCAGACAAGGGGTTCAGAAGGATTAGAAGGGGGAGTCACCACTCAACAAAAGGGAATAAAAAGAAACGACTACAATTAATCAAAGGGGGTAGTCATAATTAATTATTCAGAGGGGGAAGTCATAATTCAAAGAAAGGGAATAATTACAATAATTACAAACGACCAGAAGAAGGAGTCATAATTAATTAATAATCAAATGGGAAAGTCGTAATTCAGCAGAATCAAAAGGGAATTTCACATAAATAAAAAGGAGGAGTCATAATTCATCAAAATCGAAGGGGTAGTCATAATCCATTGATAATCAAAAGTGGTTAGTCATAATTCAGCAGAATCAAAAAGGGATTTCACAACAATAAAAAGAGGGAGTCATAATTAAACGAAAACCAAAGGGGTAGTCATAATTAATTAATAATCAAAGGGGTGAGTCATAATTAATTGATAATTAAAAGGGGTAGTCATAATTCACGAGAAGGGAATGATTACAATAATCAAAAAGGGAATTTCACATTAATAAAAAGGGGGAGTCATAATTCAGCAAGAAGCAAAGGGGTTAGTCATACTCACAAGAAGGGAATAATTACTATTAACCAGAAGGGGGACTCAAAATTAATTAATGAAAGGGGGAGTCATAGTTCAGCAAAAATCAAAGGGGGTAGTCATAATTCAGCAAGAATCAAAGGGGTTAGTCATACTCACAAGAAGGGAATAATTACTATCAACCAGAAGGGGGAGTCATAATTAATTAATACAAGTGGGAGTCATAGTGCAGCAAGAATCAAAAGGGGGTAGTCATACTCACAAGAAGGGAATAATTACTATTAACCAGAAGGGGGAGTCATAATTAATTAATGCAAGGGGGAGTCATAGTTCAACAAAATCAAAAGGGGGTTTCACACCAATAAAAGAGGGAGTCATACATGGTAAATCAAAAAAGGGGATACATACAATCAGTAAGGATTACAAACCAAAATCAATACAATGATACTAAATGAAATCAGGGTAACATCAATAATAATAATCAATATAACAGAGCAATATATAACAAATGAAACCAATATCACAAATTCATATAATACAATCAGTCATGAAATGATATAGCACAATATCAATCCAAACAATGGCCAGCAACGACCAAATATCCAACCAAAAAGAAATTTACCAATGATCGGTTCAACATTATCTTGGATTTCAACAAAAAAGGAGGCCCAGTAACCGGGCAAAATTCCGCACGCGTCCCATTTAATTACTTTAAATTTGTTAAAACTAGACTAAAGAACCATTACAAATCACCATTATGAATACTTTAATTCATTAAGCAAAACAAAAGCAAGCGAAATTCTATCCACAAAGTTTTTTCTTACTTATTAAAGGTACGACCACGTGTCGAACAAATTCCCCGACTGAGTATTTAACATTGCGACTTACAGGAAATCTCGATTTTGGAAACAGTACTCTCAATCCTCCTCGGGTAGGCCTCTACTACGATGCTATAATCTTTAAATTAAAATCCTTAATTGAATTGATACAATCCTCTAATAGATATTCCTTTGGGACGCACGGTATCAAACTATCGATTTCTCTAATTAAAGAATCTGCGTGTGCACACTCCGGGAACACCAACGGAAAAGAGAACAAGTCTCCGCGTCTTCTCGGCTCGTTCCTCTCCTCGATTTTCTCCCACTCGTGGCCCGACGCTGATTGGCCGAGTTGCTGTGACGGCGGGCTAGCTACTTTGGGTGCTAGCTGCCCAAGTAACTTGTTCGATCTCCCACGTGGATTAATTGGACCAACCAAAAGCAACTAGATCGGTGGATAATTATCCTCCTTACTCTCCGGTAAGACCTATTGGCGACAGCCTGGAGCCCAAATTTACCTTGTCATCTGCAAACGGTCTCCTCTGGTACCAGTAGTCCCAATAGTAATAATCCGGGCCTGGGCTAAAGAGCTCCCACTAGTCATGCTGGGGAAGAAGCATTGTAGAGTTCCACGCCAGGTGGAGAAGTCGAATTTGGAATTTTCGGAATGGCCTAGAATATTCCTCGAATCCAGTCGGCATCTCGACAAAAGTCTTCTTGAGGGGTGACGTAATCGTCAGAGCGTTGGTTGACTGTCCTAGATTTTGGCGGGAGTATTTGAATGTCCTGACTCCCTATTTTGCCCTCGTCGTGCATCTCGGAAACCTCTATCGAATCAATTCTTAATTTTAAAAAATCCTTATATTTACAGTCCCTAGTCGTGGAGTGCCGTGCAGTTCCCGAGGTGTACAAAAAATTCTTCAAAACATAATCAGAAGAATAAAAAAATAAATAATCTAATATCAAGCCTTACGGATCACGATAACACGGAAGCCTGGATGAAAGAAACTTCAAATATTCAAAGTCTCGAAACTCCAGATGATTCGATCTTGCCCGAAGAGAAAACCAGCTGTTACGAGAACCTCAGAGACTTTAAATTCAGGAAGTTACACCCCGTC
Organism: Druon quercuslanigerum; assembly: GCA_010014905.2. NCBI lineage: Eukaryota > Metazoa > Arthropoda > Insecta > Hymenoptera > Cynipidae > Druon > Druon quercuslanigerum. The sequence continues at coordinate 14,217 of JAAAKG020081292.1, read as the reverse complement.
GTCAAATGAATATATCTTCCCTGAAAGAACTTTTAAGTAATTATGATGAGGCGAGCTCGCGACGCTGTTTAACCACCGACCGAATAAGTTTGAAAAAAACCGAAAAAAATTGAAAACCGAACGTGGAAGACTTCAGTTATTCAATGCCTATTCGCATGACAAGCTGATCTTAGCGAATCCAGCAGCCGTTGCAAACGAGGATTTGATCGACTATCTGATTGATGGAATCCCGGAAGCATCTCTGAGAAACCAAGCGAGGATTCAGCAGTTTCGAGAAAAGAAGAATCTTTTGCAAGCTTTCGAAAAAATATCTTTGAAGGATGAGTGAAAAAGCAGCCAAGAACATAGAAAGAGCACTCCTTCCGAAAGCTCAAACTTGGAGGGTGAATCAAAGGACGTGAAGTTTGGCAGACAGGGTTCATCTCTTCGTTGCTATAATTGTAGCAAATTTGGCCACAAGCCAGCTGATTACAAGCTGCCGAAGAGACAGCCAGGCGCGTGCTTTAAGGTCTTTCAAATGGGCCATAATCACAAGGAGTGTCCGAAAAACGAGAGGAAACAATCGCAGATCAACAACATAGATTCTACTGATGAAGACGATTGTGATTGCTTCAGGACATCAAATACAATTTTGAAACCTCCGGCGAGATCATCGACCTTGGGCTCAATACACTTCTTGATACGGGAAGTCCAGTAAGTTTCGTCAAGCAAAAATTTATTCCAAAGAAAATTCTGGAGTCATCGTCTACGCAACATCGTATGTACAACGGAATAAACAACAGCGAACGAAAAATCTAAGGAGAAATCCCTGTAAGTATCTGTATTCATAATGTAACTTGTAAAAATTTGTGTCGGTTTGACACCTCAGAGTACAATGTAACGGCAAATTCCGGAAATATTTATGATTGACACCTGCATTGACAATGACGTTACTAACTTGCTACTTGAAGTCAATTCAAATTTAGACGTCGAAACGCGCGTGAAGTTAAATGATTTGTTTATACACAAATATGTGATGTCATTTACCGAAAAAGAAAGTTTACAAGAGATTATAGATTCATTGTTAGATAGAGGAATTATTCGACCGAGCGAATCACCTTATGCATCACCGATCGTTTTAACTCGAAAAAACGGGTTTCCGAGATTATATGTTGATTATCGCTTCCTAAATAAATCACTCTAATGCCATAATTACCCGCTTCCGCTAATTGAAGACCAAATAGACAAACTTCGGGATAAGAAATATTTACCATATTTACCTTAGAGACGGATTCCATCACATTCTAATCGCCGAAGATTCCGTCAAATATACAGCGTTTGTAACTCCTTTCAGACAATACGAGTATCTGAAAATGCCTTTCGGCCGTCAAGTAGCTCCCTCGAAATTTCAACGTTTTGTAAATACTATCTTTTCCGAATTGATTAAAACAAGCAAAGTAGTTGCTTACCTCGATGATTTGATGATTGCGATCGAAACGTTGGAGCAACACTTCAGTACCCTATAAAAAATATTTTTCCTTATGGTCGAAAATAAATTAGAATTGAAATTCGAGAAATGTAAATTTTTTCAGACAGAAATAGAATACGTTCGCTACGAAGTTTCCGAAAACAACATAGCATTCACAAAACGAGGCGTGGAGGCAGTAACGATTTTTCCGATTCCGCAAAATACTCACAACGGGCAAAAATTCGTCGGTCTCTGCTCTTATTTTCAAAAATTTATGGAAGGTTTTTCGGTCCTCACAAAACATTTGAAACTCTGAAACTAAAATTGATATCAGCGCCGGTCCTGAGTATTTACAATCCGAATGACGATACGGAATTACACTGCTACGCTAGCAAATTGGGTTTAGGCGCAGTATTGATCTTTTACTTCTCAAAAAGAACCTCAGATATCGAAAGTAGGCTTTAGAGCTTCGAGCTGGAAACACTTGCAATTGTTTACGCTTTCCGATGATTCAAAGTATATTTGCAGGAAAATTTAAAATTCTGACAGATCGTAATTCGCTCAAGTTAGCGCTAGACCAAAAAGACATCAATGACAACATTTTATGATGGTCTTTAGAATTAGAGATGTATGATAAATTTACAAAACACAGATCTGGCACAAAAATGGCTCACGTCGATGCATTTAGCCGTAATGTCATAGTCGTCGACGGAAACTCGTTCGAATCAAACTTAATTATAAGTCAAAATCAAGACTCAAAAATTCGCGAGTTGCGTGAAAAACTTGAGAAAACTCAAGGTAAGTTTTATGAAATGAGGAAGGGTATTCTATATCACAAACGAGATGACGAAGGAGGGGATGGAAAATCACGTGCTTCGCAAATATCACGATGACTTAGGACATTTAGCGTGCGAGAAAACGTCGAATACGATTCTAAATATTTAATGGTTTCCAAATCTTTTAGCGAAAGTTAAGGATTATATCAACAACTTCCTTATGTGTATTGCTTTTTCTCCGAGTAAATGCTAAACCAAATTCGGCATCTCTAAATTTTGTTAATGGTCTTACACCCTGATCCTCGGCATCATTCTCGTCATCAGATATCGTAGGTTCTCGTTCATTCGCGCTACCCAATATCTCACTGTCTGTAGGTTCTGTAGCAGTTATTAAATTGGTGTCCACATCATCGAAATTTTCAAAGATTATATCTTCGAATCCTAATCTTCTTTGTAGATCAGCCCACTCTTCAGAAATACCATCCGCAGACTGTTCGTCTCCTTTTTGCATCGCAATTTTTGATAGCAATTCACAATCCTTTCACTAGTGACATCAGTCCAAGCTTTGTTTAAATCGAAAATGGCATCCAATAAAGTCAAACCAGGTGCGCCTATTACCAATAACTTTAATTTTTCTTTAACAGAAATATTAGCGCAGACCATTATAGTAACAACATCTTTACCCCTCTTCCCACCATGACAAGTGTCTTCTTTGAATGTCAAAGTCCTATCTGATAAACATTTTAAAAAGATAAGTTATGTCTGCATTGAAGATATCCACTATTACATACATAGCCAGAAAATCATCCAAAATTTCAGTGAGGAACTTTTCGCAGTCTTCCTTCGAAACAGAAGCACTCTCACCACTTAATTTTCCACATACAATTCCATTCTGATTCTTGAACTTATCTAGCCACCCAGAGCCAGCTTTAAAATGCTTGTATCCTCATTGAGTTGCGAAAAATTCAGCTTTTTCTTAGTAAATGGGGCCAGATGAGAAAATATTCTGAGTTCAAGCAGATTTCATCCATTCCACCATCGAGGTTTCCAATAATAGAAAGGAAGATGTCTTCATGCGCTTCCAATCCGGTAGGAAATACGAATTTTTAAGCAGCAGACAAGATCTTCTATTTTTTCTTAAACATGTTGGTTAGAGAGTTTGCAGGTATTTCGAAATCAGCAGCAGTGTCCTTCTTTATTTTAACACCTTTCTCGACACACTGAATGAGTTTTACTTTCTCACTTAGATATAGTGTTTTATACGTAATCTTCTACATACTGTTGAAAGCGTTAAGATCTTGGTCCTATTTAACACAAAACTGCACGAATGCACAGCCTTTATTTATATCAGCAGAATCACTTTTGCATTACACGTCTACCCCACCCTTGTCATATGCGCTAATCCCGCCACTTACAACGGGCCAATCACATACAATTGCCTAGGTTAAAAATATGAATTTTTCGAAGTATATTGTATGTCAGTTACTCACTGCCGTCCTTCGAGTTACAAAGGAAAAGTCAATTTTCAGCCGGGGTCGAAAAAAAGTTCGAATTATCAAAAGTTCGTATTATAATGGTTTGTATTATCGAAGTTTCACTGTATTTTGATCATACGGTCGAATAAATTAATAGAGTATTTTATTATTATTTTTAAAAAATTTGTAGGTTTTATCAGTATATATTTGAATGTGGCCGATAGTGGCACCACTATCTCGAGGCTCTCCTCGTGAAAGGACCTAAGAGCTCAGTTCCTGCGTATCCTTCATGGTGTAACGTTGCCCTATGTATTGTGTATCGATGTATTAATTTAAGTGTTAATAAATAAATAAATCTTACAATCTTCAGAAGTGGGATCAATATTTCAAGTGCTTACAGTGGACTGCGAAAACTCCAAGGCCGTAAACAGTTTTGTCACGGTAAAAGCTAAGGAAATTGACGGTGGCTTCGCCACGTGCCTCTCGTGCGTGGTACCAACGTAGTTCACGAAAAAGAACACGTGTGGCGCTGCAACGTTGTGTAGTGCTATAAGAGAGAAATTTGAAAGTGGAAATAGCTGACTAGTGAATGTGGAGACAACCTTCTGTTTCATTGCCATGCCCTTCTGAAAAGAAAACTTCTGACTGACATCATGGATCCTACCAGATTCAGAGTAACAACCCTTAAAGAAATTTGCTCAAATTTGGGCTTATCGACCAGCGGTTCGAAACCTGAGATCATTTGACGTCTGCAGGATGCGGATCCGATAGAAAAATGGCTGGAAGAAGCCAATACCCTTCAGCCAAGTAATCAGATCTAAGAAAACAACCACGAACGAGAACGCGATTTGATGCAGCGAGAGCTGGAGCTTGCAAGACGAGAACTGGAGCCTCTTCGCGCCTCTCCAGCTAACCTCCAAATCCAGTAAATGCCACGCCACATAAATGTGAACAACATAAAAGAACTTCTGAGTGACTTTGATTGCAACGACACAAACTTTTGAGAGACGAGCTAGACGACGCAAATGGACGATTATTTATAAGCGTTAAGGGAAAGGCTCAAAAATGGTTACACTCCAATGTTGAGTTTATTGGGATGACAGTACTAAATCTTTTGATCGAGCTAGGAAAGATGTTTAATCATCGCCAAAACCGATTAGACCTTCGCAAAAAGTTTAAACATCGCATTTGGAAAATTTGGAAAGGATTGCACCAATAAAAAACTTCTGTCAAAACAACAAGAAATCAATAATATATCGGATTCAGACGCTGCTTCTGATAAACAAGTGTTCCACGTAGCGGAGACGGTTCTGGAGGAAAATAATCCTGAGAAAATCTTCGAGAATCCACTCAACAGGAAGTGCTTCCGAATCCTAAAGTACAACATCGTCATGGGAGGGACATGCTGTTCCTCAAATTTGGATACTCTTCTGGACACCAGTAGCCCTATAAGTTTAATGAAATAACAGCGCACTTATTCACCTAGGAGTAATTTGAGCTAATGCTAACTTCGACGACGTCACTAGAAAAGTTAAACTTATTGTCGTTTCTAATAAAAATATGTCCAGTTCGGTTGTGTTAGGCCGCGACGCTTTATGGGCTCTTAATTTAGGTTTAACAGCACTTCTGGAAAATGAAGCCTAAGCTACTAGAGAAATTTTTGATTGAATATTTTATTCGAGAATTTCCAGAATCCCCTAAGATAAAAACCGAGATGATGTTACGATTGACAGATAATCGACCCATATATTTTGCGCCGCGAAGGTTATCATTCGAAGAAAAAGAAAATCTAGACAAAATCCTACAAGAATTACTATCGAGAAAAGTTATTTATGAAAGTGATTCGCCTTACGCATCTTCTATAGTTATGACCAAGAAAAAAAATTTAGAATACAGACTATGCGTTGATTACAGGTTTGTAAATAAAATCACTTTAAGGGACAATTACCCGCTCCCACTGATAGAAGACCAGATCGACGGATTACGCGAAAAACGATACTTTACATTACTAGACTTGAAAGATGGATTCCATCATATTGACATAGCCGAGGATTCAAGTAAATATACCCCTTTTATTACACCACTTGGTCAATTTGAATATTTGAAAATCCCATTTGGTCTTAAGTCAGGTCCCGCAACCTTCCAAAGGTATATAAATAAGGTTTTCGATAAACTAATAAAATCCGGAGATGTCGTTGTCTACTTAAACGATATTTTAGTCGCGAGAGCATCTAGGGAAGAACATCTAATGATCTTAAAGCAAGTGTTCAATCTGATGATTGACAGTAAACTGCAATTGCGTTTAGGCAAATGCAAAATTCCATCAAACCGAATTAGACTATTTAGGGTACAGAGTCTCGGCCGAAGGGATAAGTCCTAAAAATCAGGGGTAGATGCAGTCATAAATTTCCGTATACCTCAGAATATTCGGAAGGTTTAAAGTTTTTTGGGGTTATGTTCTGACTTCCGCAAGTTTATCAAGGGTTGCTCTGTTTTAGCTAAACCGCTCTATGATCTCTTACGAAAAAATGTACTTTTCCAATTTGGTTCTGAAGAATTACAAGCATTAGAGAAACTTAAGATGAAACTTGTCGAAGCACCCGTTTTTAACATCTACAACCGCAAAGAAGATGGGCTTTGGTGCAGTTCTGCTTCTGCGAAAGTCTGATAATTTATTTCACCCGATATTTTATTTTTCGAAAAGAACCTCGGTTATCGAAAGAAAATTTCACAGCTTTGAGTTAGAAACACTGGCTATGATCTATGCTTTGAGACGCTTCCGGATTTATTTCCAAGGCATCCATTTCAAAATCGCTACAGACTGCAATGCTCTGAAACTCACACTAGATAAAAAAGATATTCATAGACGAATTTACGGGTGGGCTTTCGAACAAGAAACTTTCGATACAACTCTCGAGCATCGATCTGAAGACAAAATAAAACACGTAGATGCATTTAGTCGAGCAACTAACATAATAGTTGTCGAGGAGAATACTTTTGAATCAGACCTAGTAATCTGTCAAAACCGTGATCTTAAAATCCGAGAACTCCGCGAGAAACTCGATAAATAGGAAGATAAATTATTTGAAACGAGAAATGGATTAGTTTATAGAAAAAGCGAAAACAATATTTTGTTTTATGACTCCGAAAAAATGGAAAATCATATTTTGAGAAAATATCACGATGAACTTGGTCACTACGGTGCGTAAAAAACGATTAAAGTGATATTAGGCAATTACTGGTCCCGAGCATGGTAGAGAAAACCAAAGTTTACGTAGCAAACTGACTCAAATGTGTAGCATTTTCGCCTGCTACGGGGATGGGTGAGGGTTGTCTTAACCCGATTCCGCAGGGCGAAACACCTTTTTAGTGGCACCACTATCTCGAGGCTCTCTTCGTACAAGGATCTTGGACCTACCAAGAAGCGCATTCGGAAAAAACGGAATTTGTTCAAATTCATAGGTATTAAAGTGTACAGTTTTTTTAATTCCATATAATCTACCGTAATTATCTCCTTTTTATAGGATTGTATCCCTTCCGTATTATGCAAAAAACAATTTTTAAACAGTAAAATAATCCTTTAATTTATTGCAATTCAGATTTTACGCTTATTTTTTTTAAAAAAGGTCACAGAATAATTGCAATAGTTGATTTCTGCAGCATTTAAAAACAAAAAATAAAATACAACACCTGTCAGTAACATGTGCTGAAGGTGACTTCAAGCGCATCTTCTTTCAGTAGCAACATACTACTTAAGAGGCTATGGATGCGCTTGAAGTCTACTGCAGCAGAAGTTATGATATTTTTAAAAATTTCTAATCCAGCAAAAAAAACTATTGCAATTACTTCATGACATTCTAATGGCAAATTTAACGTATAAACTGAAACGCAACAAGTTAAATGCCCATCTTGCTGTTTATTTTAGTTTGTTTTTGCATGATACGGAAGGTCTACTACGTGGATACTATAAGGGTACTCTGTAGCGTATCCTTTCCGTTCATTCAGTCCGCCAGGGTTGACTTCATTAATGATAATAAAGGTCGACAAAAATTTTATAGTGTGGATTATATTCCAATCACTGAATATATATAATTACTCCAACAACTCATGCCATCGATAGGGGCATATGGGCAATGTCACTCCCTTAGTGTAGCGGCCATTCTACAGTTTCGTGCAGTGAAAAAATGGTTAGTTGAGCTAACTATTGGTTGTACTAACTGAATAGACATATTAACTAATGGAATTGTTGTACAAACTAATAAAAAATAGTGTCAACTATCAAAATAGCAGCTTAATAATTAAATAGTTGGCTCAACTAACCAGTTTTTTAGTGTGGATTAATGATAATGCTCTATACCTGCTTCTTGACAAGGGTCTAGTTTACTATGTAATAAGTACAATTAGCCCGTAACTCAGCGTAGCTATGTTTATGTGTACCGTGTAATATTAATAATGACTGAAAATACTAGCTCCATGTGTCATCAGTTTACTATGTGAAAACGTGAAAACTTCTAAAATTTGTAGCATAATTAACCAACAATTTTTCTCTGTGCAAGACGTAGTTTCTGGCAAATTCTGTCAATGCTATGCCCCGCAAATCAATTTTTAAATTATAAAATCAAAATTGTTGTTATTTTTGCACTTTTCTCTATTTTTTAAAACTGTAACATGTTTTCTGTTCATTTACTAGAGAAAAGTAATTGTTAAATTGTTTTTCAAATTGCGGGCAAGTTTCATATATCAAAATGTTTAGAATGACAAGCCGAACATAGATTGGCTTAACAAATATTTAAATAATTTTTTGCAAAAATTTTCTGCATGTTCATAATCGAGACGTGTCGCTCACCTTCGTCTTTACAGCGCTCTGCAGACGACAACATAGAAGATTACGTCAACTGACAATAAAAAGTGTCTCACTGGCCTATCCTACAAATAAACTGAGCTGTTGTGAGAAAAAGCAAGCATTTCTCATAAGACGCCATAAGGAATTAGCTAGTTTAGACCGCGGATCTATGCTATAGATACCTAAACGCGATTTTCCAAAAAAAACTAAAAGGAATTCCGCCGTTTTGCTTTCGGGATATTAACTGCATATAACAAATGTTCTAGAAAATACAAAAAAAAATCAACTTTGAAAAAAAATCAGTTAACAGGTTGAGACCTTGGACCGTTCATTTAAGAAAAACGACGACTCACACATCCACACTTATATATTTGATTATAATCAATTATAATTAATTATCCTAAACTATTTACAAATCTAAATAATTGTAGATCGATTGTCTCAACCTTTCGTGTTTGCTTTTCATCAGTCCTTTCTTGCTATTTTGCTGGTAAAATTTAGAATAAAAAAAAAGAAGAAGTATTGTAATTTTATATTTAATTATTTATAATAAGGTAAATGGATCTTATCCGAGACATAACACTACTTTGTAAAGCTAGATTTGGCCTCTTAATTCTCTTCAACCACCCTTAATCCACCTGTGATTTATCGTGTATAGTATTTTAATAGGTCGGAATTACGTTGAATCCCGAATGTAGTGATTAAAACTCGAAGTATTGCAAGGAGACCTTAGGCCTGTGGCGGAGGGTAGGTAGCCATTGTAACTAAGGCTCAATTGAACTAAAGCCCATTTGAACTAAAACAATTGAATAATGCTTAATGTTTTTGACCTGTAGAAAAAGACAAGATAGATGGGATGTTATTTATTTAAAATGGTCAAGTTAATTTCAATTCGTGTCGTTGCGTGGCGTGGCATGTACTAGCCTTGTTGGTTGAATTTAAATCTTGTGGCGGGCAGTGAAAATGGAAAAGGGAACTTGTGCTCAACAGTCATACTATTATTTTAGATGCACCTAATTAAATAAGTGGCAAGGGCACGTAATAATAAATATTCTGAAAAATTGATAATTATGCATGATTTTTGATGGAAACGATTAAAAATCATTGAATTGACTTTTAAAGCATTAAAAATTAAACTCTTATTAATTAATGATTCATTATGGACTCGGAATAGTTTTGAGTTTAAATTCACAAAAATAATTTTTCGCGCAAACAACTCTGTTTCGTTAACTATTATTTTATTATAATTTTCATGTATTCTAATCACTAAAAAATAAAATACTTATCTACAATATTCGTGACATTATAATGGCAAATTTAACGTAGAATCCGAAACGCAACAAGATACTAGAAGGGTACCCTGCAGCGTATCCTTTCCGTTCATTCGGTCCGCCAGGGATAATAATATAATAATGAATAATATATTATTATAATATAAATATAATAATTTAATATAATAATAACAAAATAGTATAATTTATTTAATATAATGTGATCCAATTGTTGAAGCTTCAAATTTTTGCCTGGAAAAACTTTTTTGGAGAAAGTTAGTTTTTTGGGCTTTGAAAATGAGCAATTCTGCTTGGAAACCTTTTTGTTGAAAATCCATATTTTTGGTTTAAAAATTTAACTATTTTTTAGAAAAGAAGATAAAACATTTTGCATGCAAGTTTCTTCTTTATTAGCGTCCTTTTTTAATGTCGGAGAAAGTTAACAATTGGTCTGGTAATAGTCAGGGTTTTTTGAAACTGGGATTCTTTAGCAACAGGTTGTTTAATTGTGAAATTTGTATTTCAGGCATCATTTTAAGCTGTTTGGTAACACAATTTTCTAATCATGAGACAACTAGGAAGTCTTGTTCATTCTAATAAAGAGGTAATAAATTGTTCTTTTTATATTCTCATCATTTATGATGTAGAAAGTATTAGAATTGCCGCAAAGTTGACACTACAGTTTTTTAACGGATCTCCACGTTTCAAGATCCCGTGAATCCGAAAATCAAGTTTTTACGATGGCGTCTGTCTATTTCTCTGTCTGACCGTCTATCCGTAAACACGATAACTCTTGAAAAAATGAAAGAATGAAATCAGTCTTTGGCCTTTGATCGCTTACCAATCTATTAATCAAGTGAATCTAAATTAATAGCATGACTGTTAAGTACAAGTTTCCTTAAACCAAGGATAGTACACGCCGCGCCACACAACGCCCCAAATTGAAATTAACTCTACCATTTTAAGTAAATGACATCCCATCTATATTATCTTTTTCTACAGGTCAAAAACATAAAGCGTTAGTTAACTGTTTGAGTTCAAATGAGTTTTAGATCAATCGAACCTTAGTTACGAAAATTTAGTAACAACTTTGTTCTGAGAGGGCACTCGCATCTGGTGATACATCTCGCTCAATCTCACTATAGTCCAGGTATTACGTCGGAAAAAAGAGTGAAATTTCTTAAAAAATCGGGTCTACAATTTTTTTTTGAGAAAACGCTTAATTAAGGGGTCCTATTCTATATTAAAAATGTTATCACAAATACGTGGGGTTACCCGTTTTTCTTTTTTAACATTTCCAAAAATCACGTTTGCGTGGATGGATGATTTCCATTGCATTTTAGAGCAAAATGTACAACAGAAGAAAAAAAGAAAAGAAAATTATGAGAAAATTTTGTACAAAAAACAATCCGCTATTATGGTACATTGAAAAGTCCTCACTTTTTTCGATTTTCAGCGAAAAATCGCTAAGTTTCAAAAACCACTGTGTACCTTTTTATCTAATTACTTTGAGGAAAAGTGTTTCACAGATGAGTGAAAGCATACTCAATTTTCTGTCGAGGCGGTCCGTCTTATTTTTATAATTAAAATAAAATAATAAACATACGGGCGAACATTTACATTGATACGCCCCTGACTCGGAAGTGAACATCCGAGTAAAGCTAAGGGAGGATTCGACGAATGGTTCGATCATGCGATCGATTGCGTGCGCCATCGGCCAATAAGTGGGGATGGGACCAATGCACCTTATATATTGATCGCGATATCGGTACCAGGTCTCTCTTCCAATCCAAAGATCTACAAGGAAGCAACTCTCTCGGACTCTCTGGCTACCTGTCACTTGAGACAGAGTTATAAAGTTAAAAAGGGACGTTATTGAAGGAACGCTAGTTCTGAGGATTCTCCTTCATCATTAGCAACGTAGATTTAAGAATACTATTCTGATTTATTTTGAATTAGCGTAGTAGAAGTGAGTTCGGGAAAATTTTATTTTATTTAGAAAATGCATAAATGTAATGACTTTGAACTCCATGTTTAGTGGAGACCTCGTTGTGCATGATGGCATTTAGTAAGGCATGGTCGCACTAGCTAGTGAAATTTTAATAGGCATGTTTAGCTTGATTCTTAAAAAAAACAAGAAGTGCTAGAATGGAATTTGTAACGACTTTGCACTTTATCTAACGATAAAGACCTCGTCGTGAAAAGAAAGTTCTTGTCTTGCTTTTTAATTTTAATGGAGGAGAATCCAATCTAGTTCTTTTTAAAGAATTATTAAAATGTAAAATACGCTATCATATCTCGCTTGAGTGAACTCACAGTCCATAGTTTATTACAGAAATAAAAGTGATTTAGAATTTTCATGGGCTAACTTAACTGCTGTTCTTTAAATTATTCAATTTTAGTTATATAATGGTTAGGGCTTGTTTTAAGGTCCTTTTAGTATTGGAACCAATTCATATTGTTGGTTGCAATTTACTGGGCAGAAAAAAGTAAAGGCAAATTAAACTAACCTCTCAATGAAAATAAATATCATTGAGATAAGTTTAAAATATAACACTACTATTAACAAAAATTAATCTAATTTCTGGTAACTTTCAAGATATTTTTCTAAAACCAGTCAACTAAAATAATAAATAACTTGAACGAGAATATTGTAAAAGATCAAAAATAATCCCCGGTTAATTGGAAGATAATGTTACACTGTGATTCCATAGAGATAATAATGCTCTATCTCTAATAAGTCACAAGTTATGACTCCTCAAAGTTGACCATTTTTGCCTGTTTTTAGGGGCAAAAAAGTGGAGCTTAGTTTTTTCAAAATAAATCGTGTCAGGTTTAGTTTGCGTTGATGATGCCAGAGAATAAAATAGAGTATACAAAAATCTGCGTACATCTTAATGAGAAATGTCTTTTAGCCCTATTACTTTGGGAATTGTGAGGTTTCAAATGTTCATTTTTTTTGCATTTTTGGTCAAAACCGGAAAAGTTTCGTTATTTGAAAATACCTCGTTTCCTGCAAGTCCGACGACAAAATTCCTATAAAATAAATAAAATTAGAGTCAATTTAGCGTAGGTTAAAGAAAAGTGTTCTAGCCCCTATTCTGCTCACGAGATATGACCTTGGAAAGTGCATTCTTCCTTCATAAAGGCACTTGAGTGTTCCCTAAAATAGAACTACGGCCATTTTTCGACAATATCTTGTCTTAACCACTTTTGAGTACTTTTTTAGCACTTTTGTAGGATAAAAGTGATTGTAATTGATTGTTAATGTAATATGTATATTTTTATTAAGAAATAAGAATGTAATTTTTAATAATAACTGTTTATAATTAAATCTTGTCTTAACCAATTTTGAGTACTTCTTTAGTACTTTTGTGGCAAAAAAGGAATCGTAATTGATTGAAAATGTGATCTTTATTTTTTATAAATAAGCAAATATTTTTAATCATAATTGTTTATAATAAGATCTTGTTTTAACCAGTTTCGAGTACTTTTTGGATAGCAAACTAAACCTGACACGATTTATTTTGAAAAAACTAAACTTTCAATATACCATAACTCGAAACCTATTAAAGATAGCGAATTATTTTTGTACAAAATTTTCTCATAGTTTTATTCTCTTTCTTTTTGTTGTTGGGCATTTTGCCTAATCAAGCATTTTCTCAAAAAAATGGTAGACTCGATTTTTTCGGGAACAAAAGTACCGGATGCCTGGACTAATATGGAGAAAATCCGAGGACAGGTGATCACAAATTGGCGCAGGTAATATACATGACAAGCGGATTAGAAGAAACGCCTGGTTTTATTCGTTTTTTTAGTTATGATTGGTAAGACTTTTTGTTCGGTTATGTGTTTAAGAATTCCTTAATTGGAATTGAAGATAATCTATGAAAAAATAAAAACTATTTACTGGGCTGTCTATCAAAAATGATCAGATGACACAGGCCCCAGATAACAATCGGGTGAAGCATAGTATTCGCATGCGTGCGAGGCACGCTTCGAGCTATGGCGCACGCATGCTGCAGTCACAATTCAGTGATGGGTAGGTAAAGTGCGTGCGTAATGCGCCTCATATGACTGCGTATGCCAGCCTGCCTGCGACGCACGCGTGCTTCTATCCTGCCGATAATAAATAAATAATAACAAAGACACACAAACATATATATATATATATATATATATATATATATATATAGGGTGTCTAAAAAGTCCCGGGACGGTTGGATATTTCCTCAGGTAAAATATTGTTCAAAAAAATAAAAGTCATTTCTGAAGTAAAGGGGGAGGGTCGGTAAGGCCGGTTTTTGGCCTAATTTATTTTTGGACCGAAAAATCTGAAAAAATCATGGTAGTATCTTATAAGTATCCCGAGTCGATTGCACGCTAAACGGACTACCCTCCACCC
>JAAAKG020081281.1:0-16791 GCA_010014905.2 Druon quercuslanigerum | reverse complement strand
GAAGTAAGTAATATTTGACTGGACACTCAGATGTCTAGAAAGTTTTGACAAATTAAAAGAACTTTTGTGCAATGCTCCAGTACCACGATTTCCAAATTTTAATAAAGAATTTAATTTAACAACGATCGCATCTAACTTTGCTTTAGGAGGTGTATTGTCACAAAAAGGACACCCATGCAGTTTTATATCTAGAACATTCAAAAAAGCAGAAGAAAATTATAGCACTAGTGAAAAAAAGATTTTAGCAATTGTTTGGGCAGTAAAAATGTTAAGAGAGTATTTAATATTAAAATCCCTCTAAAATCCAAACAGGTCATTAAGGTTTAGTTTGGCTTTTAAATCGACGGAGATTACGCTTTTAACAATACATGTACGAGGCAATATATGTAAAAGGAAAAGAAAACAAAGCAGCCGATTGTTTCTCAAGATTATTTCTACTCCAAAATCAGGAAATATTAAATGATTCAGATACCACAGTACCATGAGATAGTAGTGACTCCGACACTGATAATGAAGAATCTGAAACAGTTAGTAAGAAACCAAGAAATATCGATCGAAAAACATTAAAGGATAAAGTCAAAATAGCTGGCAGGAAAATGAAAGAACCTTTACCCGAGAAAGAACTTTCATTTGATGAAGAAGAAGAAGAAAAAGAAGACAAACAACTATACGAAGGATTTTTTGAATGAAAAGAAATCCCTATAACAAACGATAAAGTCAAAATTAAACCAAACGCAAAAAGTAAATTGTTTTAGAATGTAAAAAACAGACATGCCTGATTATAATGAAGAAAGTTGGATACCTCACTCAGGATTATTGGTAACAGACTTTAGAGATAGAGGAATGACAATAGTAAGATTGATTTTTGGTGACCCAACCTTTACATCATTAGATCAAATTATTACCCTAAAATAGAATTCCATATATAGGACATTCTTTTACAAATCGAAAACCTTTTTAACTTGACAATTTTGATTGGTTCCGCAATTTTTTTTTGGAGTCTATACCGAAAATAAAAGGACACGTATACGAGGTTTTTGTTCAAAATTTTTTTTTTTTGGAAATACGTCCATTGTGAATTTTAATGATTTATCCCATTCTGTTACATAATAAATTTATTATCTCTGGTTCTACTCATGATATCGTTGGGATTCTTCTTTTATTTTAAAGGTAATAATATTAGCTTCCAGTCACGTGAAAGTTGAACCTTCAGATTTAGTTTCCTTAAAAATAATAACAATTTAATTGTTTAAACAATATTATCATAATGTTAACCACAATGAAATTGATTCAAAAAATTACTATCGTATTTGTTCTGTTCTTAGCTACAAAACCCATTTTTCAGAAAGATGGGGCCGTTACTAGTTGAAATTTGAGAAAATAATTTCAACTGCGCTTCACGTAACGCGGGCAGCACGCTCGAGTACTAAATGTTCAAACACGCTCCTAGACGTTTCAACTCGTCGCGCGCTGCCCGCCCTACGTAAAACGCAGTTGAAATTACTTTCTAACTCTTTAACTAGAAACGGCCCCATCTTTCTGAAAAAGGCGTTTGTAGCTAAAAACATAACAAATACAATAGTAATTTTTTCAATCGATTTCGTTGTGGTTAACATTATGATAATATTGTTGAAATAATTAACTTGTTATTATTCTTAAGGAAACTCAAGTTAAAGGTACAACTTAGAACAAGAGATAATGAATTTAACATGTAACAGAATGTGATAAAGCATAAAAGTCTCAATGGACGTATTTCCGGAAAAAATTTTTTTTGAACAAAAACTTTGTATATGTGTCTATTTATATACAACAAGAACTTCATAAAAAAATTGACAAGAAAACCATTATCAAAGAAGCTCATGCAAATCATTTAGAAAAAAAAAATACAATTTAAAGGGTAAGAGAAATTGGCGAATGGAAAAATATGGATGAAGAAGTAAAAAATATGTAAGAGCACGTCCTATTTGCCAATTTCAGAAAAGTAAAAGAGTAACTAATCAAGCACAATACTTTATTCCAGATACACCAACTAAACCTAATGAACAAATCGCGTTAGACGTTGTTGATCCCTTAGCAGAATCTAAACTAGGAAATAAGTTCATTTTAAGTATCCTTACTGTTCAATGAACAAACTTTTTATCAGAATTAATGCAGCAATTTGAAGATGCAATTAATATCAAGCAAATAAAAAAAACTTTATTTAATTCACAGGCAAACCGCAAGATACAAAAATTTAAATGTATCACATTGATAATAAATACAATGAGAAATACATGTGCAGGCTTTTCACCTTTCGAGATGACTGTTGGAAGAGGTCCCAATATATTACCATTTCGAGGAAGACTACCAAAAAATTCTCGATATTAGTTGAATCTCAATAGCAGTTGTAAGCGGATTATTAAGCTATATTATTGCTATTCCGATTACTAAAAATCAGGAAGGATCCGTGTAAAGAATAATCCCAATCCCGACTAAATTTGGAAAAGTATTAATTTCCGTAATTCCCAATCATGATTTAATAATTGAATTCGTAGTGTGTTACATACCATCTGATAAGGAGTCAAATAAGAAATGTAAAAAATTGAAAAGAAATTTAATGTGTCCAAGAAATCAGCGTAATCTAAAAATTCATTAAACAAATACTTGTGAAGCAAGTTTATTGAGAAGGTCTGTAAAAAGAGCCTGTGATTGATATCCCTATTTGTTTAATAAGGAAACATGTACCGGTAATAGAAGGATATATTCTAGAGGAAATATTAATTAAAATTCCCAAGCAAATTGATATAGATGCACTTGTAAGTTGCACATTGGGCGTAGAATTTTTACAACCAGGAACATCCTTATTACCATCAATGAATGATAGAAAAGTTAATTTGTAAAATTAAAGAATTTTTAGAACGAAATGATGTCTAAAAAGGCGAGGTGTTATGTACCCTGATTAAAAGATTTATAATAATAATATTACTTTATAATCAATATAATGTACACCCGTCTTTCCGCGCATGATATGACAAGTACACGGAAAACATTTCTTCTATAAAAAGAATAGAACCAGTCTGGGAATCTTGGACGGGTACCAAAATGTTATAAAAATTAAAAGCCTTTTTATGAATATTTACCATATATTTTATTACTAAGCACAAAAAAGAACCACATAAAGTCCTGGACTGTCTACAAAATTTGGACAAAGCACAAAAATTTTGGAGACTCTAAAATGTCTAAGACAGTTTGGAAAAAAGGTAAGAGGTAGCAAATATAATTTCGAATACAGTCTGGGAAAATATAAAGGGTTCTAAACCAAATAAAAAAGTCGTACAGCCTAACATAACACTAGTATGTACAAAACAATTTCCTATCGTATAATATCGCACGCTGGGTATGACAGTGCCACACCAAAAATTGGTGGTGCCTCAAGTGATATTTCATCTTCTTACTTTTCCGTCGAATAGTTTTGTTGACATGTTTCGTTTAAATAGTCTATTATAACTATCTTATTTTATTATTTTTAAAATCAAGAATTATAAATTCAGTAGGAATCTACTTTAAATTTATTACTGTATATTCGCATATAAAGTTCAGTACACATTCACTATTTGTGAGTTTTACACGTGCTGGAAGATTAATAATATAAATATTTTTCTCTAAAATAAATTGAAACATACAATATAAAAATTAATTGTAATTGGAGTCCGTGGAATCCATTTTTTTAGATATAAAAGATTATATTGCATTTATTTTTGCTTTTTTCCTACTCTTTAAATTTGAAACTTAAAAAGTGAAATATTTTTTTAAACTATAAACTATTTGGTAAAAAATAACCATTCTTGTTAAAGAATCATATTTTTGTGTTAAAGATTTTACATTTTTGTATAAAATTCATATTATTGTTTGAAAATTAACTCTTGTTAAAAAACCATATTTAGGGTTAAAAATTTATCCTTCCTGTGGATGATTAATCTTATTATCTTTAAAATTCATCAATTTTTTTGAAAATTTGTTTTATTTTCTTAAATTGGAGCCCAAAAAATCGATTTTGATAGTTAAAAAATAAGATGTTACATTTATTTTCATCTTTCTTTGCTCTTTAAAATTCAGAAAATAATCAACGTTTTAGGACTTTACTCATTTTACTTTAATCTACTTATTAATGGTAAATGAGTTTTTTCTTTAAAAGATCATTTTTTTCTCTAAATATGATTCCTTTTGGCTTAAAATGCAAGTATTCCACTTAAATATGCATAATTTTAGTTAAAAATTCATATTTTAGGTTAGAAATAAATTTTTTTCATTTTAAAATTAACTCGTTTGTTAAAATTATTTTATTTTAATTGAAGATTTGATATTTTGACTAAAAATTGATTTTTTCGGTTGAAAAATGAGCTGCTTGATTAAAGATTTGTTTTTCATTTGGACGAAAAGGAAGTTCCTTACCGAAAATCTACTATTTTTATGAAAATTTAATCTTCCTAAGGATTAAAGGTTTAACGGAAATTTTAAATATTCTGTTTTTGGTTGCAATTTTATTATTTTTTGATGAAATCTCAATTATTTTGTTCAAAATTGATATTTTTTATTAAAATTTTTAACCAGTTTTTTAAAAAATCATAAAATTTGTGTAAAATTCGTCTTTTTTGTATAAAATTACTGATAAATTTGGAAATTTTATTTGTACTCTTCACTAGATAACAAATATATTTAGAAAATTCCTCACTTACATTTATCTGATGAAGAAAAATTTAAAAAGTTAGGGCTTTTTCAAAATGTGAAAAAAAAATTTTATAAGTTTTTTTCAACATTTTGAAAAAGTTGAAAAAAGAACAAAGTTCTTTAATGGGTTAAGCAATATCAATCAGAATTTTACTTGATATTAAATATATGTATTTCGAAAATATTCAAATTGTTCAACTGGATACACATTATCCATTGCGAAGCGCCAGCGGCGTGATGGGAATGTAATCGCCAATGCCGTAGGTACTTTGAAAAGCTTCTATTACAATAATATTGTTTAAATGTTTACCCCATAATTAAAACTTAGTATGCAACAACTTAAAATAGTCTATGAACAATTTAAGTTTAGTTTATTATTTAAAAAATCTACAATTGATATTACCTGAATCAATTTTATAAATGTGCGCAATACTTATTGAAGTCTTGCAGGAGATTAATTTGTACCAATAAAGAACTATTTTTCTGGAATCATTGCTTAAACTTTACTCGTATATTGACATAATTTTTCTTATGTCGCTGTTTGTTCCATGACTTGAACACATAATGTTTGTCTACAGGCTTAAACTTTGGATGTCAAGTAAGATAGTGACTACCGGCCTTCCATACACGAGGTAGATATTTTTTTGGTGAGAGTGGGCAGAAGGTTACAAGGGCGGGTCAGCAAATCAAAGTTAGGTACGTGGAATATCAAAATCCCACTAGTTTGCATATGGAAACACCTCTGTTTGACTCGACTGGGAAACAATGAGGATCACCATAGGAATTGTATTCCTGGCTTTTGAACTTTTCCTTGATGCTATTGGTAAATATATAATAATATAATATCTACTAGTGGTGAGAGAGTTGCCAAACTTCGGTTTAGCGAAGCATCTGCTTCTGATTCGGGGCACTCGTTACCCCAAACTTACGGAGATCAATCGCTTCTAAATGTGGGTGCCAAATTTTCCTACTATGCGCAAGCGCGAAACTGTGCCGCAAGCGCCGCTTGTAGAGAAAAGCTCGACTATACTGTCGATTAAACGGTTGGATCTGTTCGGGGTAATGGTTTTTCCGAATCAGTGCAGCCGTTCTACCAAACATAAGTGGCGCTATTCACGGCGTGATTAGGGCGCTACAAATGTTCACATTGGGTTTACGGCTCTACCAAACTTCTCTCTGTGCATCTAACTGAATATTCGATTTCAAGTACCATTATTGTCCTTGTATTTCAATCAGCATACCCCATCCCCATAACATGGGGCATGGTGTTCGTTAAATTACTGCCTCTTTATTTTAAGAAGACGACCGTTATGGAATGTAAAATTGTAGAATATAATAATTCTTGCTTGTATAGTGGGAAGAAAAAAAATTACTCGAAACATGGTCAACACTAAATAAACGATATCTTATCAATTAAAGTAAACTATGTCGCCAAGCCTAGTTATAAGAGTTTAAAGTTTCAAAAGTATATTCAGCGTTTAAATATTTGCAATTACCTGTAACAGATATCTTGCTAACGTACAAGTGCTGTTATTTAATAATATTTGAAATTAGATATTATAATTTAGGAAAATAACTTCATGATAATAAGTTTTTCTATTTTTAGGTAACAAACCTCAAAGTTGATTTGCTGATATTTTTTAACGACTCATAACAATGTAAATTCGCATTTTTTCTGGCAAACGATGAAAGATTTTAAAAAAGTGCAAGGTGTCATTTTCTTAAAACTTTTTTAGAGGTTCAAACTTTTGTCTAAACATTTTTTCGTACCTATCCTTTTTTGCGAGAAAACAGAGAAAATTGAATTCTATGAAACAAAAATTTTGTTTAAGAACTTGCAAAATTTTAATTAAATTTTACAAACAGCAATACCCAATTAAACTACTCTTAATATTTGACAGTAAAACTAATTAGTTACAAAACACAAATTATCATATTATTTGAAATACTCCATCGAGCATGACTATACTGAGCTATTTCAAAAGTCTAATTTTAAGGAACCTAAATTTGTAATTAAAAAACATAACTTATTCAAAATAACGTTAATAAAATCAAAAAATCCAATATAAACCAATTTTAAACCGAGCATGAGATATAATAATGTAAATGGAAAATGAATTATCATTAACTATAAATCTATCAAAATCTATTGCATTATTAAATCAGTTATAAGGGCTCGTTCATAGACTGCGTTATCGATTTTAGGCTATTATGAACCAAAAAGGTAACAAATAGTTAAATAGATAAATAGTGAAAAAAACCAGGTTAGTAAGTAACACATACACGTATTAAATTTTTTTCATTTAGCGATACTTGGGTATGAGAAATATGCAAATTGTCCGATACATTGGTTGCATTTTTCCCATACCCGGGTTGTATTTTTCTCATAACCAAACATAGCAAAAATGCTGATTTTACTATACGTTGGATGTATTTTTCTCATACCCATTTTCTATTTTTCCCGTACTACAATGAAATGCCAATAATCAGTCTTTTCTTTTTATTCTTAAAACGTTTTATTTAAATACCGAAAACTACTGCAACTCCAAAAAGTTTCACAAGTTTGTACGAAGACAATTAGGAATTAGACGCTTGAAGCCATGATTTTATTATACGAGTGTTATGCGCATTCTGCTCCATTGACCATGGTTACCGCGCATGCGCGCTATATACAGCTGCGCATTCTATAGCCGCGCATCGAAGTTCCATGCATGATTGGAAGTTTTGCCATACCAGTCTAAGGGATTCTCAACGTGTATGGGAAATTTACAAGTGAACAACGGAAAATTTCCATGCTTGAATTGGATATTTAAAAGTACGAGAAAATCACATACTTTCGTGTGGAAAAATTGCGATAATTTTTTACAGTGACTGATTCCTTCCCACTACCCTGAATCTAACCGTAGTTTTTAGCATAACTCTTTATCTCTAATTGGTAACGTTGTTTATGAACGACGCAGAGTAATTAGACAAGGATTATATACAGGTTTAGTCTTTCCTTTCTATGGTGGGAAAAGTTACAATTTTTATTTAATCCTGATGATCAAGGCCTCAGTTTATTCTTTGAAGCTTTCTCTAACATTCTAGTTAGGTGGACTTTATTTTTAAAAAAATATTTTAGAAATCATACAGTTATTATTCTTATATACAATAATAATAATTTAAATTTTAATAAGTACCACCCAAATATAATGGCAGATAATCCTTCAAAGAATAAAATGAGGCCTTGATCATTAGGAATGAATTAGCATTGCAACTTTTTCCTAAAGAGAATACAAAAACTAAAAGAGTAAATAACTGACGCGCGGACTTCACCTCAGAGGTCCGGGTCCGGGTCCACCAAAAAGGGTGTGGGAGGTGTGTTAAGGAATAGGAAGAGGGTGAATGAAAAATGGAAACCCTTAGGGGACACATTAGAAGCTTCCACTAACTAAAACTGCATTTTTTTCGAAAGTACACTAAAAAGCTTCTGTGAAGATTTCGAGAAATTAATAATAGATCGATTTTTGTCGATTTTCTAAATAACTTTAAAGATTGGTTAGAAAGGAAGGCCGAGAACGCGGTGACTGAGAGCGAGAGTTAGGTGTATTTGTTCATATTTTCTAAGTACATTTTTTTTAAATTTCAATAAGTTAAAAATGTAATAGTTTAGATCGAAACAGTATTTGCATTAAATTTGAAGTTGAATCATTTGAAAGTTTACATTTTTTTAACGCCTAAGGCATTTATAGTTCGATTCAACGAAATATAAAGTTCTAATTACATTTTGTCGAATGAAAACGTTTTTTATCCAAAAATTTATATCTGAGTTCCTTTTAATTTTTAATTGTTCAAGAAGTCAAAACTGTATTTTCAAGTTTTCAAATTGAAAATTCACGCCTAAAAACTATTCTTGAAAATGGAAAATTTGTTGAATAGAAGACTTTATAAACACGCATATAAACTAGTAAGAATATCATAATTGAAGTAGCTGATAATTAAACTCAAAATTTGAATCAAGCTGGAATCGAACTTATTTTGAATTTGTATATAACATTTCAGAAAAGAGAATATATAGAAATATTATATTTTGAAGTGCAATAAGTCATCATGTAATATGAAATTTGTGCAATTTCAGGTGATTGGATAGATAATTTCTGGTAATTTTTCGATTTTCCGGATTAGTAGACACTCTAAATGACTTTTATACGTCATTTTTAATATTTAATACAAATTATTCAGTTCAGTATAATCATTTTATTATTTTTTTTTATATTAATTAATTTAAAATTAAATATATAATTTTGATACTTTTGAATCAAACTTTTGAGCGAAGCGAGCTGCGTGCGACGAAAATGTGTTGGCGCGGCGAGAAGGTTTTTAAGAAATAAATTTGAAACGTGATAAATTCATAAATGTCTTTTGTGTTTTCACAGAAATATCATCTGCTATGCCACCCAAACCAAGCAACTCTGAGAAAAATTTTCAAGAACGTAACGAAAATTCGAATCGTCCAGGTAACCCTTATAACAATAAACATGAATAGCATAATTGTCAATTAATTAGCAGTTTGAAATGTTCTTTTAATAAAATTTTCGAAATTTAGTTTTGATATATTTTCAATAACGGGGTCGAAAAAAGTAAATTTTGTGCGATTAATTTCTGATGAATTCTAACCGGCACAAATTTTTTATTAAATTTACAACAATATGCTTAAAGAATTTATTCAAGTACCTATTTATTCTTAAAAATATATTGAAAATTAAAACATTTTCAAATTTCTCGTATAAAAATGCCTTAAAAAGTGTGTATTGCATTGCTGAAAAAAGAAACGATTACATAAGATCCATATTACAATTGAGAGCTAAGTAATTTTGTGAAATTAAAATTACAATTGAAAACAAGTTTTCGTCCTATTCTTAATTTTAGATGTTCTAAATTTTCTTCGGGCATATATTTCTATGCATACATGTGAAAAGTTGGCGACTGTCAGAATTTAATTTCTTATATATTTTATGCTTAAATTGAATTTTTGCCATTTGCAACACGTTTGAGACATTTTCAATTCATAAACCGATTTTTTCTTTACATTAAACGCATCAGTTATACCGCCCAGAAGAGTTATATATCTGCATGATGTTGGGACCAGTAGCCACCATGGGAGTCATCAAGGTAACTATTATACAAGGCAAAATTTATAATGGAAGTGTCAATTAAGAAATAGTTTAAACCTGTTAATAATCTACACAAATAGAAAATATTTCACACGTGGAATCTCCTCTCCTAATCGTATTAACGCTTTAACTTTTACCACTTGTAATGACCGCGGCGAAAGTTCCATGCACTTCAAGGACATGAGGCGACGCAAGTATGACCGCCTTTAGAAAAACACAAAGTGTAAATCTGGCTTCTATTTCCAGGTACAATTTCCCAGCAACAAAAATTTACTTTGGCAGTGTGAAAGGTACCCTGACACATTGTATTGTTTCCATCGGCCTTCGAACACAAAATCTCACTTTCAGTCAATTTTTTTTTACAGTTTTACGGAACTAATCATCAAGGCAACTAGCTTGACTGAATATTCCGGTTATACCGACCGCAAATTCATTATGCGCTCTTTATGCCTTTCCTTCTTTTTATTCGTCTGGGCCGTGATGTTCTTGTCTGCTAGTGCCGACAAGTTTGAATTGAGTAAAAGAAACAGCTGTCGAGAATATGAAGTTACAGTATATACTGCACTTCTAATTTTTGACAATTTAATTTATTTCCCGTGAAGCATTGGATGAAGCGATATTACGGCTAATGTCCTAAAAGTGACGCATGAGCTCTGCAACTAGATCATATAATCGTATAGAGTAAAAGGTCTCATCCATTTGCCTTGACGGCATGATATGTAATTTCGCAGAACAGACGACTTAAGGTGCATGTTTTGGAACCATTTCATAGACATCGCGCCATCAATGCAGCTCTGTGGCACACCCAGGTACCCATGGGTCTTTCCACCTCTGGGGTGTCGTACAGCGCTTCTGCCGACGATTTCATGGTCTTCGGATATCCAATTACATTTTCCTTACTTTACATTTACAATTGCACATTTTTCTAAATAAAACTCGATTCCATTGCATGAAGTCACAAAATAGAACACTGAAAGTGCATGGCCCGATATTTATCAATCTGAGCCCGCTCTTTGTCCATGGGACCACTACAAATAATTAGAGTTGTGCTGAAGCGGCAATAATTTTTTATGCAAATACTTTGTTTCTTGCCGACAGTTTGGAAGACCAATTCAGTCGGATAAGGCTTTTGCACCGCATCGGAAAGGATTCTTTAGAGATGATACAATCGCCGGAGTGTAACTCTCGACCATCCCTAGAGTTTGGTTACGTTGCTCTCTTTTTCTAATTGAGATTTTAAGATCATTTATTGAAAATACACGCTTGAGATATTTTAGCACAGACTGTCATCTGGGCCATCAATTTTTTAGTTTATCGTAAGGCGAGAGCTTTGAATGATATAAACTGTAGGCAAAACCTGAGAATAGATCAAAATACCAGAAGATGCTTGCATCAACTAAACAAGAAGATTGGTTAAGTAAGACAAAATAAATTCTGTTTTCAGTGTGCCGAAGATGTGAAAGAAGCACTTAGGGGCACTAAGAAATTTTATGCAGCAAATCCGGAATTCGTCAAGAACTTCTGACAAAAGAAGTTTGCTTCTTCACAATAACATGTGGCCCGCAATAGGGTTGCCTATTTCGCAATGACTGATATTGGAATGATGTCTGCCGAAAGGACCTGCTAATTGACAGTTGTCAACAGCGCAACTTGCCTATGCCCTGGACAGATAAATTCCCAAAAATTGTTTGATTTAACTTCTTTTAAAATTATTTCCACTCTGTTCAAAAGACTGAAGGATCATCAACACATAGTAAGGTGCATAGGGAGATTGATGTACATCTGAAAAGCTGGACTTGCTATCTCATCTGTAAGTGCTATTATACATCTGGACACTGGAGAGGCCTAGAAATAGAATGGGTTTCCATCAGAGCCATATACTGTAAAAAACATCATTAAAGAAGTCTTTGCGAAGCAGATACAAAATCTTATTTGACAGATTTAGTATTTTAGTCTTTTGGCCTTGAACAAGGTATCTGCAAATGTTAATAATTTATTTGATGTTATTCGGTTTCTTTTGAGAGACCTTCAGCTTTCATTGGCGACATAATTGTTTCCACACAGTGCTTACTCTAATTGAAATGTTTCTAATGTTTTAATTGTTGGACGCTACCTTTTTCGTTGCAGTGGGTACTTAACTAGTAGGAAGATGTCTCTTTCTTGAGCAGACTCGGACCTTTTGCGCGGCTGTTCAGTTTCAACTGAGGTTCAGGCGAGTGTAGCTATTCCGACTGTTAAAGCAATTTAAATCTAGTTTTCTTTCTAAAACTACTTGGGTATTTTAGTGCTTCAATTTCCAGTACGTGATTCTTTGGCTGGCGACACTGGGGCTCCAAAGATACGAGCTGTAAAGATACGAGCGCTCCACAGATACGAGCATCCCGACTTCAAGGAGTGAGCGGGATTTTTTCCCTCAGCCCGCACCTTATTTAGGAGACAAAAGAGCACGAGTGCGCGCTACCTCGAACTTTACGTGCGCACGCGAGTAGTAGGCCTGTGTGCTTTATCATCCATTACTTACGAAATCTAAACGTCATAGGAGTGGGAGCTCCTTTCACGCTCGTCTCCTTGGAGTTATGATTCCTGAGAATCTCGTATCCTTGGAGTTCGAACGTACCTGCATGCGTTCGATTTTAAATACACATCAATGAACAGCAAGACAACCCTGATTTGCGTTTTAGAAATTCATTTAATTCTTTACGTGTGAGATAAAACGAATTTTAGTTAGCAATTTTAATATGTATTTTACATAGATTTTATTTTACATAGTACGAAATCGTCGTTAACAAACTATTTATATTTAATTTCATGTACCTTATACTGATAATTCGTTAGTAAAGTCAGATATTTGCACTTTAAACAAATCAAATACAATTTTGAGAGTAATTTCGAATTATAAATAATTAAACATAATCTTCACTCCTACGTTATTGTTTTAGTTGACGAATTTATGATGGTTACATCAATTTTTAATATTTTACAAGATTTGAAGGCATATGAGAACTTTTTGAATTCAGGCACTCTGTTTAACCGACTTTAATATGCATTTGTATTAATTTCACAACATGCTGGTATATTAAATTTAATTCACGCTATATGCTTATGACTTTACTTACATGAATATTAAATTTTGATTATATTTGTTTACTAGTAATTGCATTCTAATTGAAACTAATGAATTTCTATTTAATTATTCTTAATATTAGTATTTACCTTTTTTCTCTTTTTATAGAATTGAGAAACACAACACTGAGGACTGTAGAGCGCCAACTAGGTAAACGCGAAATGTGCGAGCCAGAGCCAAGTTCATTTGCAATAAGGGATTATCTCATTATTGGATGGATAAACGAGGATGATGTTGATCCGCTATGCACTTTATTTAACACAACTGATGTTTTTGTCGTATTTGATATTATTAAAGACCAGTGGTATACTCTGGATCAAAATGTATTTCATAAATTGGGTACAGGCCGTAATTTTCATATTCTTAGGGGGCGCGATGAAGTTGCTCGTTTACACAGACCGACATCAAACAGGCCAATAGACCTACGCGCAGACGTAACGGCATGCGAACAAGCAAACCTTGAAGCCGACCGTATAGAAGCCTTGCCAGACGAAAGAATACCCAGATTCGGAAATCTATCATGCCTTAAGGCGAGAGTTCTTCTACTGCAGAGACGATACAGTGATAAATATAACCAGGTTACGGATACTTACAAGAAAACGTTTGGTTCAAATGAACCCGGAATATAATCCTAGATACTTAACAGAACCATATTGTTCAGATGATGTTCATTTCTATTGAAAAAATATGTTACATTTGTTTTCATATTTTACTGATTAACAGAAATTGATCTAGTTTCTAAACATTGTCTACCCATTTGAGTTTTAGATTTGCTTACAATTTTCGAAACTTATGTTGTATAAATAAAGTGGTTTGGGAATGTAAAATTATTTTACTTAGTCGCTTAAATTAGTATCAAATAATCACTTTGATGGGCTCGAATGTGAGTATAGCATTAAGTTTAGCATTCGCATGTAATAATAGAAACTTGAAGAAACACCTATGTGCAGATATTCCAGAGTGCACAAGATTTAAAAAAAATAAAACCTTATCAGCTAAAATTTTGCTGCAATGTCAGGAAAAATTCCTATGCCAAAGGATTCATCATGTTAATATTATTGAGCGCATCACGGTGTAATTGCGTAAATCATATTACCGTAGTTTCGAATATTGCGATGGGGGAAAGAGACACACTCTGTAAGACAATCTCCCTTCCCTAATGCTTTTAAGATTTCCGCTCGTTTCTATTTACTTACAATCTGGATGACTGATCACACGTTCTTATTTATAGTCCACTTAATCATCCTCTTGCTTGCCGATTAACTCTAGGCATAAATGTAACTAATACGC
The DNA here is from genome assembly GCA_010014905.2 of Druon quercuslanigerum. Taxonomy (NCBI): domain Eukaryota; kingdom Metazoa; phylum Arthropoda; class Insecta; order Hymenoptera; family Cynipidae; genus Druon; species Druon quercuslanigerum. The sequence goes on along the minus strand of JAAAKG020081281.1, from coordinate 2,517 downwards.
ATTCTTGTAACATAATTCTTGTTTACCAGGATTGGGTGAAGGAAGGTAATAATTACTATATATAAGTAAATAATTAAAACTATAAGAACTTTTATCAACCTTTGTTTTCCTCCGTTCGTGCCGGCAAGCGTTGCAAGCAGGGGCGTCGTAGCCAAGTGGGCTTGATAGGCTTGAGCCCACCCATAAAAGAGGTAGACCTAATAATAAAGTAAAGCTAATAACTATCCTAAATTTATATTTTTAAAACACATTCTCGATAATCCCACCCATGAGGAAAAACTTTTCGACGCCCCTGGTAGAAAGCGGGTCCGCTTATTAGTCTGAATTATATTTCCTCGGCCCGTCAAGCAGACCAACAACAGTGTCTCCTAAATCTTTAAAGAAGAACGTCGTTGAGAAAGTTTCGAGGCAAACGAGCACCTGTCCGAAAGGGTCAACAGAGAAGCATTGACCTAACGATATCTGCCTGGAAACTCATATTCTTCACTATTCAACCTCTACGGACTCCCATAGGTTGCCGAAGATTGAAAAACGAGCTATTTTTGCTTTAACAAACGAGAGTGTGGATACGTATCGACAACTGAAATAAAATCTCTGAGCAGTTAATTATTTGAGACCTCTTTATGACCTTCCTCTTTATCAAACACTTGTTTAATTACCTCTTAAAAGTAGCAACTATCTTTAATTGGAATGGAATCTTCTAAAGTGCCCCCTAAGGGTTTACATTATTCTTGTACCTTCTTTCCTAATCCTTTACATCCCCTACACACAAATACTGGATGTTTGAGGAGGCCTACAGTTTAAAGTGGGCTCCTAACCACCAAGAGCAACAGCCTTAAGTACTGAGAGAACCTTTATCTCTGCAGGTACTGGTCCCACAACTCTCTGGAGATGAAAGGGCCACCGAGGCTCTTCCAGAGTGCGAGGCAGGAATCGAACCCGAAAGCCGACAGAGACAACACCATAATTTTTAACTAAATTTGACAATTTTCAACTTAAAAAAAAAAACACTTTTTTGGCCAAAAGCAGAATAGTTAAATCTTCGAAAAAGTTAATTTTCAACCGAAAGGATGAAACTCTCACCAATTAAATAATTTTTTAACCAAAAAGTTTAATTTTTAACCAAACAAGTTACAATTTTATTAAAGAAGACGCATGTACATAAAAAGAAGTTAAATTTTCAACCAGACAAATAAATTTTTCATCAAAAAGATAAATCTTTAAAAAATAAAATTAATTTTATGGTTTTACTAACGAAATGAATTTTAAACTGAAACAATAAATTCTCAACAAAGAATATAATAGTTAGATTCTAATCAACTTTTGATTCCTAAAAGTCAACTCTTTGACAAAATTCAAAACTTTGTCATGATAATCTTTTTGGGTTTTAAAAAATAAACGTTTTTTTTTATTTTGACTTCTTTCAAATCATAAGTTTATTCGCTTAAAATGTTCATTTGGATTTTGAAAATGCTATAACTCTGATAAATTCCATTTAATCGAAAAAAGACATAAGAATAAATTGTTCGAGTTTTCAAGTACTACAAATTGTTGTCCATAGAATTTTTAAATTTGGAAAAAAATATTCTTGAATATTTTGAATTTTCATCTGAAATATCTGGTTTACGAACCTCTTTTTTCTTTTTCGGCCCACAGGCCTACAGGCCACAGACTACAGACAGAAACCTTCCTAAAAACAATTTTTTCGGAATCACGATGTTTTAAAATGCAAAGATATGATGAAAACCTACTGAGTGAAATTTTATATAAAACCAATAACATCTTATTAGGATGAGAATGTAATAAAGCTTTGAAAATAGAACCAACTAGAATCGAAACCTACGAACAGCATAAAATTAAAAAAAAGTTTCAAGTGATCTATGGTAGAGCTGTTTCTGGCTTTGCCAATGAGAAGATTTCACGTGTAACGTACTTTTGAAAAATGTAAGATTATCTAATCATAGAAAGAATTCGAATATTACTTTAAGCCAAGCGTAACTCTTGTCTAAAAAAATAAATTTTCACATAATTCTACGTGTCTTTAAACAAAAATTAAAAGTTTTAACAATGTTGTCGATTTTTCACAAAAGACCTTAGCTTGTAACTGAAATGGTGAACCTTTAAGTACTAAGATGATATTTTAACCGAAACCTTGAGTTTTTATGAAGAAAGTTAAATTCTCGACCAGAAGCATTAAATTTGTCTTAAGGAGTACGAATTTTCATAAAACAGTCAAGGAAACATTTTACTCTTCCATCAAAGAAATAAATTGTTGAAACGTAAGATAAGGCTATAAACAATTAAATTAGTTTTTAGAAAAAAGGAAGAATTTGCAAAACAGGAAAAATAATTTGTAACCAGAAATAGAATATTTTAATTTGCATTGAAACAGTTTAACACTATACAATAGAGACACAGGCGGGCTTTCAAATTTTTAATACATATCTCGGACACAATTTTCAGAAGAAATTTGTACATATAGTAATATAAAAGCATCCTTAAGGAATTTAGTCTTGC
>JAAAKG020081270.1:0-16791 GCA_010014905.2 Druon quercuslanigerum | reverse complement strand
GAGAGAGAAAGAGAAAACATGGAGTGTGTGAGTCATTCAATGCGAGGAAGTAACGAGGAACTTCGTTCCCAATGCGTGTCCCGCGACATGTTCTCATTTTTTTTTATTCCTCAGACGTACCAGAAAGAACACTGGACGTCCATTCTTATATACATTTACACTTAAAATTTAAATTCGATACCTTATGGTCGACAAATGTGTCCATCTTGGAAAACTGTTTTTCTGTCCTCTAGTTATAGGCGCGAACCAGTAATTTCACTCGTTCGTTACCTTTACCCTCAGCCACCTAGCGCCCCCTGCTGGAATTAAAAAAATACAAATCCTATATTTTTGAATAATTTTGAATCTTTACGAATCCACGTCTATCTTTTTTATCTCACAGTAAATCTCAATTTCCATCTATCTTTTCAATACACTCTCCTCTATTTTATCCCATGTTTTGTCTATCTATCTTACTATTTTCTATTTCTTTATCAAACTAAATTCACGTCCATGTTTTTCAATTTTCTTCTCTCTACCTTATCGTGACACACATCTATCAACATGATGCTTTTCTTTCTATTTTACAATTTAAATTTCCATTTATCTTCTCTCAATACCCTTTTCTCTATATTATCCTGTCCTTAATCTATCCACGTCAATATTGGTTTATTTCTCGGATACCCTGATGGAATTAAAAAGTTTAAGATTTTATATTTTTAAATCATTTTGAATTTTTATGATAGAAAGGAATAAATAAAATGTGTCCATTTTATCTCATTTTCAATCCTAATCTCTTTTAATCTAAATTCCTGTCTATATTTTCTAATCTATACACGTCAAATTGAGGGTTGCAACATGTTGGAAGTGGGTGGATTGAAAAAGATAGAAATTGGAGGATAGGACAGTATAAACCAATTATATTTTTCTTTTCATCATTCAATCACTTTGCATCCCTAAAACGCTATCTTTTCCAATTTTTAACCTTAATAATTTTCTACCTCTTTCTGTAGTATCTACCTATGACGAATTTCAATCTTTTCTATCTCTTTCCATCATTTCTCTCTCTCTCTCTTAAAATGAGGGAATTGTTGGAGAAGTTAAGGAATTTATTCAAAAATTTTAAATTGACGTTGACCACGTATTAGAAAGACATCGTGACGCAATTTCGATTACAAAAGAAATATAAAAATAAAGTCGCTGATAAATGTAGTAGAAGATGAAATGGAGAAGAGAATATTGAAAAGGATAGACGGTTATTTGGATTAACAGAGTCAGGAAAAGATTGACGTCAATGGATACATGATAGCATGAGATAGACGTTGATAAAGGATAGGGCGAGATAGAGAAGAGAAAAATAAAATAGGTAAACAGAAATTTAGATTGACTAAAAGACAGTAAAAGATTGACGTTGATAAACCTTAGATGAGATGAGATGTAGAAAAATATTGATAAGAGAAGCTAGAAAATACGAAATTAAAAAAGATAGAGCGGAATCAAGATTGACAGAGATTAACTTCGTTAGAAAAAGGATAAGATGAGATATGAAAATTGGTATTGAAAAGAGATTTTAAAAAATTCAAATTAGCAAAGATTTCAAATTATATAGAAAGATAGGATCTCTATCTCTTACAACCAGTACGGATATTTTACCCGCCATGTTTTTAAATAAATGAATAATAAACGTCAAATTTAAATAATATCATATGTCATGCTTCACATAAAATTATATATGACAATATAGCCGGAAATAATCCACACACAGCTGCATTCTCTAATGATTAAATTTGGCGTAGGGGTGTTATAAAAAAATCGAGTAGTGGGGGAGGAATAATGAACCTATTTGTAAATATTTATTTACATTCTCTCTTCAGCAGTCTTGCCACTGATTATTTACAAACCCTGGAATAAAAGCTCCTTCAGTATTTGTTTTACCATCTTCGTAAACGCACAATGTGATATTGTAAGGAAAATCGGCTCGTACAACTTTCTCATTTGGTTGCCATGGTCGTCCATTTCCAGCTTCGAGATTAACTTTTTCCAGTTTAGGCCCATCTGGTCCATGTGCTACTAGTAGTCTAAAGTATTTCCAGCAAAAAAACAATGAACCACATATTTTTAGTAGGTTCCATAACGTCTGACTCTTGAAAATAAAATCATTAGATTTAAATTAGAAATCTTTAGATTATTATAAAGGTCTTGGTTTTTTTTTATTACTACGAATTTTCAAGAAGTTTAAAAAGTAATTTAAATAATAATACAGGGCATTTTAAAGCAATTTAAAGGAACTTCAAGGAACTCCAGGGTATTTCAAGGAACCTCATGTTAGATTGTGAGAGTAGCAAAATATCAAAAGCCTTTAGTTAATGTCTTTGATCTTTTAAAACAATCTATAGCGTGAGCTATAGATGATCTCTGACTTGTGATTTTCGGTGCTCTGACACCCATAATCGTTCCATTTTGCAACAAATATACAACCGTTGGGTATAAATTATCTAAATTGTCAAGCCGGACTAGATAATTTATATTTTGGTCAAAATTAGGGCCATACGGGCGAGTCATATCTTTAAATGAGGCTTGCTCTACTTCTGTTTCTGTTCCGGAAAATAGCCACAAAAAAACTTGTTTCCCCATATAAAGAACTTCCTTATCGTGTTGGCGTGTCAGAGGTTTTTTGAAAACTTCTCCCGGATGAAAAGGCGCTTTCCTCTCCGCACCACGCGGGCGTCCGGCCCCGATACGGCGGCCTCCGCGCCCACTTTTGGTGCCCGAACTTGATCCCGGATTATCAACAGCAATCAGTTCTGTAAAAAGAAAACAAATACAAACACATTTAACATTAATCTAAAAATTATGTCATAACGCGTATTTTAAAATCTATGCTATTCCCTAGATTATCTAAATTCATTGGAATTCGAGCGATTTTTGTAATTGTGAGAATTTCCTTACTTGGAGGGACTTCTAAGTAATCCCGAGGAAGAAGAAAGTAAGTAATTTCACACCGCGGGCTCATTAAAAAACCTATCCTCGAATAAATTAATAATCAATTATATTGTTTCATGTAAAATTAGTATATTTGCAATTAGATGTTTCAAATATTATTGTATGATAAAATTTATTAAGTACTTTGGTTTTCAATGTAATCTAGATTAAGAATTATAAAATCTATTGACAAAAAAGAGATTGTAGTTTTCGCAAAATTTTAAGAGTTTCAAATTTCGAGAATAAGATATGCGATACAATCAAACCTTTAATTAAAACTTTGATTCTGCATTAATAACACTGGTCCAAAAAATGGTTGTGGGAGTCTACTGAGATTGTACTAGGAATAACTTATGTTTTTGGGCTCGCTGAACACAAATTTATTCGCAGAATGGAGCCAGCTCGTCAAAATTTGCAGTAAAATTAAAAAAATCGTTAAAAACCTGGAATTGTTTAGCGTGAGACCCATTGCCTCTCACTATGGGGTGCTAGTTTAACGTGAGTCCCCTTGCCTCTCACGACATTTATTCTTTAAAACTCGATCAATTATCATCCTTTCTTTTCAGAATATCGTTTCTTTTTTATTTCAAACGATCTGCGTATAGATCTTCGTTTATGTGGTATTTTATTATCAAATTGTAGGTTTCAGCAGTAATCAGCCATCATACTTTCATTCCGAAAATCCTAGTATTTTCGTTCAATTGTTTTGATATCCTTATGAAACCATTCACCCTGCTCCTCACTGAAAGCCCCAAGATTTTTCGGCAAAAAACAAGATGTGACTCAAGGTAATGAATTTTTGAGTTCATTAAACATTAAAAATTTTTGTGTCTGGTCAGCATGTCCTCAAAATATTTTTTATAATCTGGATCCTTATTGTTACCCAAAAGTTTTGATAAAACATTTTTAAAACCTGTTCAACCAGCGAGTTCAAGTGTTTTAATTTTAGTTTGAAACTGTTCGTCATTTATAAGAAACCTCATTGGAGGCTCATCAAAAGCTCTTGATTAAGTTTTGCTTGAGACAGGTTTGGGAACTTGATGGAGAGATGATTTCAAGCATCAGTGTTATTTAATTTCATAGCGTTAATAAATTGCTTGATAAGCCTAAGTTTAATGTCCAAAGGTGGTAAAAGTATCTATTTAGTGTTTAATAATGGATCATTTGGATCATAATGGATCATTTAATAAATTGCTTTATGAGCTCAAGTTTAATGTGCAAATGTGGTAAAAGTATCTACGTAATGTTTAATACTGGATCATGTAATACATTCTTTGAACCTGGTGACTATCCCATTCACACAAAAAACAAGGAAATTTAACAAATCCATTTTATTTAAAAAGTAGAATCGTTATGATCTTTAAGTCACCGCAAATTTGCCAGTTATGTTTGTCATAATTTAGTTTAGTGAGCAGCAGTTGAAGATCATTGTAGTACTGTTTTAAGATTCTAGAATATGCTGCCGGAGCAGACGTATACACATTTCCATTTTGCAATAATACTTTTTTAAAACGTTGTTTGCGTGAATCAAGAAACAACCGCTAATCATCAGGATTTTAGTTGATGCAATCAAACTCAGAAATCCAACCTTTAATATTATTACAAAAAACTAATGAGCTATTGTGACAAAAATGACGCCTAAAAGGTTGGTCTCCTTTTCTATAAAAAGATACCTTAGTATTTTTGGTGAAAACTCATTTTTCTTTTAGCCTAGATGCAAAAACTGAGCGTTTTCATTTAAGAGTCCTTAGTTCTTTTCGAGATCATTTGGTCCTTGTTTGTTGAACATTTTATAAGCTTTTCTATTTTTCTCATCGACTTCTTCAAGATTAGATTCACCATCTGCACTATTTGTATACGTATGAGGTTCTGGAATTTCTTCATTCATTTCCATGGATTTGTTTTTCTCTATTCCTCTGCCAACTAAGACTTCAAGAATGTTTTCTCAAATTGTCATTGTGATAGAAGTGACCAAGGGATATGAAATATCAGATCTTTTTTCTGCAATAAATCTAATTGTAAAAACTAAACAGAAATAACAGTCATCTATATGATTCTCAGGTTCTCGCCAGATCGTAGGAAAACTAAAGCGTTTCTTTGTTTTATCTCCCTTTTGCCATTAACAAAGAAATGTCGCAAAATAAGTGCACAAAATATTTGGTATCCAAGTCTTTGCAAAATCAGTCAGAATTAGGATAACAAAAGTGATATATTGTTTTGTAATGATCTGTAAAAATCTGTCTGTTTATTTTCATCACGAATTCGCCACAAACAATACAAAACTCATCCGGACTATTTGTGCACACCGTGATTTTTCTTCAAAAACAGATATTCAGAATAAAAGATGCATGGGACAAGAACTTAAAGAAATAAAACGCATATACTTTTTCTGAATTCAGGACTGAAATAGCAAAACAATTTAGTGACTTACAAAAAAATTTCGATATAAAATCAACAGAAGACACTAATTTACTGTATTGAATTATAACTTTTTCATAAAACTACAATTTTTCAAGCCCGTACAAAGTACCTCTAGCAACGAAGAGACCAATAAATCAGCAATAAGGATATTGCAGACCGTATAAGATGCGGGAAATGCGTGTAAATTTATTTCAAAGTTAGGCCATTACATCAGTAGAGCAAATATTAAATCACAGGTTTCACGAACCTATATATGTAGAAATTTAAAAGTTACTCTTTGTAAGGTAAAAAAAGGTGAGAGAGACAGAGAGATAAAGAGAGAAAGAGAGAGAGATGAGTGCCATAAGCGCGTTAGGGAAAGAGGGGGATTGTGACAAAGAGAAGCAGGAAGAAAGATAGGTGAGGATTTAGGTTGGCCGAGAGAGAGAAAACAGGCGAGAAGGGTCGCTAGAAGTGCAAAAGATGGAGAGTAAAAGAAAAGTCTGGTAATGATATATGAAAATTCTTGGTTTAGGAATTGTGAGTTTGGGGCTTGTAGGTTTGGGGATTGTAAGTTTGGGACTTGTAGGTTTAATGATTGTATGCGTAAGGCTTGTAGGTTTGACGTTTGTGAGTTTGGGGATTGCGCGTTTAGGAATTTTAAGTTTGTGGTTATGGAGCTTGTGGATTTAGGTTTTGTGGTTTTGGGGTTTAAAAGTTTATTGATATGATGCTTGTGAATTTGAGGTTTGTCGGTTTGGGGTTTGGGGGTTTGGAGCTTATGGGTTTAGGGTTTGCGGGTTTGTGGGTTTTGGGTTCGTGGATTTGGGGTTTGTGTGTTTGTAGATATGGTGCTTGTGGGTTTGGGGTTCGTGGGTTTGTTGGTTTAGAGTTTGTAGGTTTGTGCATATGGACCTTCTGAGTTTACAGTTTATGGGTTTAGGTTGTATAAGTTTGTGGATATGAAGCTTGAAGATATGGATCCTTTTGGATTTGTGTTTGTAGGTTTGTGGGTTTGTGGGTTAGGAGTTGGAGGGTTTGGTGTTTTTAGGTATGTGGATATGGAGCTTGTGTATTTAGAGTGTGGGGGTTCGGAGATTGTGGGTTTGGGGCTTGTTAGTTTGTGGGTTTGAAGCTTGTTAATTTCATGTTTGTAAGTTAGGGGACGAACTTCATTCAGTAATTCCAGGTTTTTAACCATTTTTTAAAATTTTACTACGAATCCTGACATCCCGACTTAATTCTGCAAATGAATTCGTGTTTAACAACCCCAAAAATATAAATTTTTTTATTACAATCCCAGTAGACTCCCAAAATCATTTTTCGGTCCTGTGTAATAAATTAATTGCAAAAATTCATTAGGGACAAATTTTCATAACATGAATTTGGGAATCAAGTAGTACAATCATCATGAATCAAAATACCAATTGTGTAGGGCTTCCAATAGGAGGTACTAACTTCACTGCTCATGCGTCGCATTCGTTCTTAAATTGTTCGCTCTTCGCGCGAATTTTCAAATGCTAATCAATATAATTTTCCTTTTTCATAATAAGTAATGGCATTTCCACTTGTTCAAAATGTCCGTTAGGTCGAAATTGCAAAATTCTAGTCAAAATTAATTAAATGCACATTTCGTTAAAAATATTTGAAATATCCACAAATATTTCATTCAGAAATTGTTACTTCAATTTAAAAGTTGTTTTGTCTATTTTTCTTCTTAGTAAACCTAAACAATAAAACGATCCCAATGAATAATAGTTCAATTTTTTGAAAATTTAATTTGTTTACAGAAAATTATTAATAAATCGTAAATTCTAAAAAATTAAGTTATCACTTAATAGGATCGTATATTTTTTAAATTTGTTTAGAAGTATTATAAACAAATTTTTTTCAAGAAATGAAAATGGTTAAATAAAATATTTATGATTATTTACAATTTTTTTCATAAAGGGCAAAACTCCCAACCTGGCCCCGGTCTGGGCGTTTGTTTCATCCGCGATCCGGCCCCGACCAGTATTTGGATGATTTAAATAAACGCAGAGATTGCAGAGCCATCCAAAAATTCTACAAATTCAGGAAATCGAAAGAGTTCAAAATATTTAAAGAATTTAGAAATGTCGAGAAATTTAGGAAGGACAGGTAATTGGAAGAATTTCAGAGAATTCTAGATATTCGTCACATTCAAGGAATTAGGAAAATGTAGAGAATTAAAATATTTTAGGAGATAAGGAGTATTTTAGGAACTTCAAGAAATTCAGAGGATTGAAGGAATTTCTAATTTTAAGATAATTGTAAGAATCCAGAGAGATGAATTAACAACTAGTGCCGGGAAAGTGCATTGTGGTCCGCAATAGGAGTTTACTGTTTATAATCGCCGAAAGTTCGTATTTCTTTCCCGATTTAGAATTTTTTTCATTAGAAATTCTCAGAATTAAATTTTTTAATGAATTGTTGTTTGCTATTTTTAATTTTCTTTAGTGAGCAACAATACATAAACAAATAAAGCGAGAAAATTGTCCATTTTAGATTGGTGAATTTTTATCTCAAGAAAAAGTACAGATAGAAACTCACTATTAGACAGAATTATTGCACCTGATTTGCTAGAACATAATTAATTCTTATAATATTGAACTTGATTATTACAAACATTTTTATAAACAAATTCTTCCCTAATTTTTTTTCATAGATAAATTAATTTTTTTGACCAAAAGTGACACACAATTGAAGGGTGGAAATTCAAAAGCGTATAAGTGCCAATTTTTTGTAATCCTTTTTTTATCAATTTTTTATCTACAGTCAAAGGCCATTATTTTGGCCGAAAATAAGTCTTACATTCAAAAAAGTTTTCGCTTGAGATTTTTTTTAAATTTCGTGTTGGTGAGTCGTGGCATATTGGAAATTCGAAACTATATAAGAAACAATGAAACGTTATGGAATTTCCATGCTTTAGCAGTAACTTTCGCGGTTCTATGGTGTATGCGTTTTATGTAATAAAAATAAGTGTGACAGAATATTGTCTTAGGCTAGCATCAATAGAAATTTTGTGTAGTACTCGATATAAAAACATTCGTCTGGATAACCAATGTTGGTAATTGTCGAGGTAAGGATCGCCTTAAAACACTAACCTATACTCTCGTTAAACCATTTAAACTTGAAAATGATGATATCGTGTTGTGTATCTGAATATTATATTCTTCTCTGAAAATTTTGATACCAAAATTATTTTTCCTAGTAGCCGAATCATTTTCAATACTGCGGTCATTCGGAAATTAATTTTATAGAATATTTTTTTTCATAATGCATCATGCTGTAAATAATATAATAATCATAAAATTTTCTTGAATGAATTAAAAACTATTTTTTTCTGTTCGACTCATACGTAGTCAAATTTAAAAAGGCTAAAAAAAGTACTGTGAACAGAATAGTTCGGCCACGAATGCTTGACTGCAGATGGGTTTTGGATAAACGTCTATTGTATGACTCTCAGGTTAGAGATTTGCGCAAATATTTCCAAAAGAGGGCTAACACCTCACTCTATAACTACATCCTTAGAGTTGGCCTTTATACAGAATTATAGAAACCTTTGACTGATTAAGTTGACCAATAGTATGAGCTAAAATAATTGGAATTTTAAAACTTTCATGTTATAATGAAATTGAATACTTTTATGTTATTTCTCTATTTATAAAATAAAAATAAAAAACCAAAGTGAGACAGAAAATCCCAGGGAAAATCAACTGATTTGCCATAAATTGTCATAGACTTACACAAATTTCAATAAGTCTCCAGAAATTTGGTAAATTTATTGAATTTGAAAAATAATTACAAATATGTTTTTTGTTCATGTAAAAACCACTGTTTTCGTGTTTAAACTCAAGAAGCAACGATTTTGATTGTTTTCCGTAATCATACTACTCTCTTTAGTTCAAAAAATTATTTAACACTCACAAGTCTGTTGTCCTTGTATTGTCGGCTTTATTGAGGCGGTAGGGTGTACTGGACCAGGGAAACGTATATCTGTAAAAGAAATTTTGCTTATTTTAATATGTTTTGACAATCTAGATACTCTTCTTTTCGTATTTTTATAGTATTATGTTATTGTACATCGAATTTTCCATTTACATGGTTAAAATATAAATAAGAAAATAAAATACTAAAAAAAAATGTTATTATTATTATAGCACCTTTCTTTTAAGGTGTTATATGATATATGTCTAAGCGACTAAAAATCTTTTTTTTGCTACTGAAATTTTCTTGCAGTATTTTCTTATAAATTATTATTTTTGTGTGACTTTTAAATGAAGGCGGAATAAGCATCTATGATGCAAAGCAAATTTGTTTTTCAATAAACGGGTTTTTTGGATTTGTTTTGCAACCAGGGAAAGCCAAACCATTTTGTTGGATTGTAAGCATGTGAACTGTATTTGTGACCTTATGTCTAATTAATATGGCTTCGATGAACAACATAGGTGGGGGTAGCGCGCCGGATATCGAGAGCAAAGAAAGAGCTGGTTTTATTTCCCGTTGCCTATATTCATATATTATACTCTATATTCATGCAATTCTTGGTTGTTATTTTTACGCGTTCCTATCAAAGTTAATACATTTATGTCCAGAGAAAAAAATTTAACTAGTTTTGAAGGTCTCCAGGGGCCAACGCCGTTCAGCGGAAACGATTTATTGACGGTTTAAGAAATAAAATTTCAATTCTTTTCAGATATAGTATAGAGATAGTATATATAGTATAGGGATATTTATTTAGGAATTTTTTCAAAGAACCCCAGAGACTGAAAAGATGCTCCTTCAAGACTTGCCTCATAAAACACACACAAAAAGGGTTTGCAAAATGTAAAACATGATCAATGCAAAGATATAGACAAAATGAGAATTTAGAAGATTTTAAAAGTTTAGTTTTGCACATGGTGCGGTCGCTGGAAATGTCCCATTTGGTTATTCTGGCTTTATCGACAATACTTGTCGATGGACACAGTATTGGTTTGAAAATATTTATTTATTAATCAATATAATATTTCGTAAAAATTGAGAAAACTGTTTGAAAGAAAATCATCCTGAAAAATCGTCTGGGTCCCTGGGAACAGTTTTAGCACTTGATGGTTAAACTATTTAAACAAAATTTTTTGCCCAAAGAAATTTTTCATAAAAATGGTTAAAATAATTTCTTGGAAAATTCCCTTTCGTCAAGAAGAAATCAACAAGACTATATTGGGTTCCAAGATATCTTCAGTATTTATCATTTAGGGAACTTTTTAAACTGCGCTTAAGTCGCATCGACAACTAGATTGGTCACTGTTAGCGCGCTGATTTCAAAATATATAAATATAAAATTTTAATATTTTAAGCAAATAATAATTAAAAAATGCCGAAATTGAATTCAAATAGATTCTAAATGAAGATTTTGGAGTGACAGATCTCGTTTCTGTCGAGATTTAAGATTACATTTTTGTTTATTTCCGAAAATAAGACTTAAAATATAAATCACTAAAATTACCAAAATTGACTTAAGAATAATTAATTACTGCACTTATAATTTTTTTATAATACATATTTTGATAACTTGAAAAAGACCTGAATTTGGTCCCTCCTATCTCAAAACGTGGCGTTTTTGGACCCAGAGGATACTGACTTCATTTGATCATGACATTATAAACTACATTATACTAAAGTTTCAGCCAATTTGACCAGGACAATATTTTTTATACATCTGTGCGGGGTCCTTTCTACTTTTAATCATTAATACAATTTAATAAAAAAATTTAAAATTTATTTTGAATTTGAAAATAAGTTTTTAAATTTTGATGAGATTTCATATACCTTCATAGTTTTCTCAAATTTAACAATAGTAGTTTTTTCAACGGGGTTTCCAAGTTTACTCCAAAAATGGGTAAGGATGAAACTTTTTTTTTTAATGCAAAACAATGGTTAATTAAATTTTCTATGAGGGAGCATTTTCATTTTCCGTAAGGTTATTCTCGACGTTTAAAAACGGAACAGACGTTTTTTATTTTAAAAAGTATGTTTTTTTAAAGATAATATAATGTAAAAAAAATTAATAAAACAATATATTTCTGTGACTCTAAATGACAATAAAGTTTTATTTTATTAACACAAATACTGCAATTACTTACAAAAAAATGAGTATTACCAGTTTATTTTTTTTCTTATATGAACATAAGTTTCATAAGATCATTTAAAAAATTAGAAAAGATTGTTGAGTATTTTAGATGTTCCAAAATAGAACGTAGACGTGTCAAAAAAAATTCTTTAGCAGGATCTTACGAAAAATTAGGCATATCTCGAGCCTATTCAAAAGACATTAAGAACTTTTAGAAGTTTGGCTGAAATAAAAAATATTTAATAAATTTTCGGAAAATTATCTGATTTGGTTTTTTCTCAAAATATCAAAAAATTATTCAAAATTTAAACAATAAATGTGTTAAAATCTTTCAACTTTTTCTTCCATTAAAAAAAATGCCTTATTCACTTGAAACCATTCCAAATTTGTTTGAAGCTTCTAAAGTTTCGATTGACAATTTTAAACATCTGAATTTTTTAACTCTCTTAGAGTTTGAAATTAAGTTCCAATTGTTTCACATTCTTTAAAAATTAAAAATCTACTAATATTTTTAAATGCTTCCACTTTTTCGCAAAATTTTTTTTTTCATTCTTAAAATTAAAAAAATGGTCCTAATATGTTCAAGATACTTTTTTGAAAATTTTAGAAATCGTTAAAAACATATTAAAATCTATAAAAATATTCTCTTCAAATTAGTTTTTTAACAGAAAAAATCATTTTATTTTTCCATAAATCTTAAAAATATAAAATATCAGAAGAATTGTCTTAAAGTATTCTATATTCTTTATTTTTAGAAAGGTAGGAGAGTTTATAAATTATAGTGTGTTAGCCAAATATCAAAAATAGCAATAACGTTTAGAAACATTTCGGAATCACACATTTGTTACAATTGTTTTTCTGACTTTTCCAGTGGAATATATATTAATAAAGACATTGTCATACTGATGACATCATAAAGACATCCTTAAGATCTCCATGTCAGTCGAATTAGTGTTCCAAAAACATCGAATGTCTTAAAGACGTCTTTTAGACATGACGCGTCTTTAGAAAATTAATTGGACTGCCATGGACAACCTAAGGATGTTTTTAGGACGTCCTCAGGATGACAATGTCTTTTTGCCCACTGGGATCGCAAGATATTCTATACGGACTGCCTTCTCTGAATTATCTACTCTTATATAAAGTTTGCAACTTTTTAAATAAGCTTTATTTGCTAATTTATTATGATTCGTGAGTTTGAAAGATATTTAGTAATATGGTTTTCTTTTAGGCAATTAAAAAGGTTACGCACTCGAGTCAAAACACCTCCCCTTTTTATTGTTACGTAACATGTGAATGTTCCCTAAGGATATGTACTGTTCAAGAAAATTTGGAATTTGTTTCAGGTTCTCAGGAGCTAACGCCGCTCAGCGGGATAAATCTACTAGCGGTTAGAAAATCAAACTTGTATTTTCTAGATGTTACCAATCTTTTGTCATCTAAAAAAATTATAATATAATAACATAGATTTCTATAACCTGGTTGAGCATAGCCGCCGAATTGTCTTTGCATCGCAGCGAGATCCGGCATTTCAAAATCCCGTCTTCTACGCCGCTCATTTGGTGGTTGACCTCCATGTGGCAGCTGATCACTTTCATCTGTTAAATCTAATATAGCAATTTTTTTTAACAGTCAAAAAAGATTTTATATTGTTGCAAAATAAATAGAGGTAAATGTAATGCCAAATTTAGTCAACGTTAAAAGAAACCGAAGGTTCCAAATTTCGAATATGTAAATATATTTTAAAAGTCTAGGCATTCTATCCATTTTCGTAATTTAACTTTCATACGATAATTAGGAACAAATTCTATACATATTATAACCTTTTTTCCTAATTTTATGAATTTAGTTAACCTTAGGCTCTCATTTTATTTTACTTTAGGTTATTATATATTAACTCATTTTTTTTTTAAATTTCATTTTAATATTCTGCTTGAAGGGCGCCAGATCGTTGGTAACCGCAATAGACCCTCAAATGAAGGAAAGGGGTTTATAAAATTATATCAAGCTACGCCCCGCCATTTTTCAGTTTAATATTACACTTCGGCTACTTAAACTCAGAGAGAGGTGGGGTTAGGAGGAATTTGAACAAGGAAAATGAACACTTAATACTCCACAAATGACTAACGACCGCTCATACGAGTTACAAATTAATTTATTTATTGAATGGCATTGGATGCCTTACATCTAAAAATTACTACATCCCGTAGAAAAACAAACGAAATTGATGGGTCAAGAGGGATGATACGCCCGACATGGTGCTTTATGTGTAACCCCCGAAGTCCACCGCGATCGCAGCCATGTTGGAGGCTTCACCCCTACATCTACTCGGCGCGCTGAATAATACGCCCAAATTTTTGATCGGATTCTTTAAACATGGCGTTGACCTTTCTGGACCTTCAATGTCTTGATGCCGCGCAATGTTGGAAAAATACCGGTCGATGACTAAAATACACGATCCGTCGCTAGAATTGAGATGTAACCCCGTTACCCCGCGATCAACGGGAAAATTAGACTCCCGTACAAAACACAAAAATCACGACCCACTTCTCTACAATTTATTCCATTGTATATGCTTCGGTCGAACCCCACCACACTACATCCCGGACACGCACTTATGGTTTTCAGAGGAGAAATGGGAAACACTGTATTTTCAGTTGAGTAACTTACTTTGCAACTAAACAATAACAAAAAAAAAAATTAATTGGATTTTCAAATAAATAGTAGAATTTAAATGAAAAGGGATCCTTTTCTAATAATTTAGTTCACATTGAAGCTTAAAACTGAAAACAAGCGAGGGTTTATTGAAAAGATAGGCAGTGTCACATTATGATACCCCACATAACCTTCTCACTCTCACAGACTCGTTCGACTCCATTTCCACTTTGCCCGCCCTATACTGCTCTTTCCCTTTCCTTTACTCTCGTCGCAACATTTTCCCTCCTTTCCTCGCAACCTCCTCTAACAATATATCATTGTAGTCCCCTCACACCTTCCTCACCACACGCTTCTTTCCGTTTCTTGCCATTTCTTTCCTTTCCTCCTTTCCTTCACACCGTAATTCTTCATCACTTTATCATCCCTGCCCTCTGATTCACTCCACTTCTCCTAATTTCACTAGCTTTAATAACATAATTTTCCACACCCCTCTTGCTTTTCTATCACCCTCTTCCTCCTTACTCTCCTTTTCATCCTTTAACGATATTCCCGACCCACTCATACCTACCACACTACTCTCAGGAAGTAACATTAAGTATAATGAAACGCATTTATTTTGAAAATGCAGAATTTCAGGAAATGTGTTCGTGATAAATATAAGCATTGATTGAATGAAAATTAACGGGAAAATTAGACTCTAGTACAAAACACAAAAATCACGACCCACTTCTCTACAATTTATTCCATTGTATATGCTTCGGTCGAACCCCACCACACTACATCCCGGACACGCACTTATGGTTTTCAGAGGAGAAATGGGAAACACTGTATTTTCAGTTGAGTAACTTACTTTGCAACTAAACAATAACAAAAAAAAAAATTAATTGGATTTTCAAATAAATAGTAGAATTTAAATGAAAAGGGATCCTTTTCTAATAATTTAGTTCACATTGAAGCTTAAAACTGAAAACAAGCGAGGGTTTATTGAAAAGATAGGCAGTGTCACATTATGATACCCCACATAACCTTCTCACTCTCACAGACTCGTTCGACTCCATTTCCACTTTGCCCGCCCTATACTGCTCTTTCCCTTTCCTTTACTCTCGTCGCAACATTTTCCCTCCTTTCCTCGCAACCTCCTCTAACAATATATCATTGTAGTCCCCTCACACCTTCCTCACCACACGCTTCTTTCCGTTTCTTGCCATTTCTTTCCTTTCCTCCTTTCCTTCACACCGTAATTCTTCATCACTTTATCATCCCTGCCCTCTGATTCACTCCACTTCTCCTAATTTCACTAGCTTTAATAACATAATTTTCCACACCCCTCTTGCTTTTCTATCACCCTCTTCCTCCTTACTCTCCTTTTCATCCTTTAACGATATTCCCGACCCACTCATACCTACCACACTACTCTCAGGAAGTAACATTAAGTATAATGAAACGCATTTATTTTGAAAATGCAGAATTTCAGGAAATGTGTTCGTGATAAATCTCAGCATTGATTGAATGAAAATTAACTAGAATCAATCCTTGAATTTGTGATCCTCTATTTCATGTTCCCGAGAATGAAAACCGTGCGGTGGTGATTGCTGAGAGGAGCTAAGGAAAAATATTTAGATCTCACTTATTATTGCAAATAATTAATGACTGTCCATAATAATAATTCTGATTTATGTAAAATCCAATCAAATGTATTGAGTTCTCTCAATTCTTCTGAAAGCATGGAATTCTCTTCAAATGTTTTCAAAGACATCACCTTTAGTCATCGGTTTAACTACTTGTGATAAAGGATTTACACGTTTTTTGAATTCTAAAGAATTCTGTAGAAGTCTTTGAATTTAGTTGAAAACTTTAAGAACTTTTTGAAATTCCCTTAAAACCTTTAGAATTCACGTTTGTTTTTAATCCCTGGAAGCCCTCTGCATTCTGCAGAATTAAGAAAAAACTAGTTCATCTTAATTCAGTAGTAGTTCATTGTCGGCCAAAGTTGATTTATTTGGAAGTAGTTAAAAAGAATTTCATTTATCAGAAGAATTTAGAAAATTAAAAATAAATCAATTTATATTCTGTATTATTCAAGAGAATTGATCTTTAATCTTACATGATTCTGCAGAATTAAACAAAAAAGTGCAACCTAATCCAGTAGCTGTTTATCCGGCAACGAAAGTTGCTAAATTTTGAAATAGTTCAAAAATGTTCATGTGTTTGGAAGAATTCAGAAAATTAAAAATAAATAAATTTATACATATTCTGATTTATTCACCAGAATTCAAATATCTTTAAAAGAATTCAAAAGATTATACGTAAAGTCTAAGAAATCGAGTGAATTCTGCAGAATTCAAAAGACTTAAAGGAATCTACGATAATTTTACCTGAATTCTAATAATTTCTAAGATAATTGAAAAAAAGTGTTGAAAGATTTTAAAGATTTAAATTAAATTCAAATACTTCTATACAATTATGCACAATTCAAGAAAAACGTGTGCATCAGAATCTAGTGGCTGTTCATTCGTCAACCAAAGTTACTAATTTTCAAAATAGTTGAAAAAGTTGGCTGGTTATCAATACTACACATATCGATACTACACATTGTGCAACTCTACACATTGCGTGTAGAGTTTAAATGATGGTGGTCA
>JAAAKG020081259.1:0-16791 GCA_010014905.2 Druon quercuslanigerum | reverse complement strand
AAACGTATTTAATGATCATAAAATCATATATATTCCAAACAGAAATCACTCACATGAGAAACACGTTTCCTTAGTTATATATCTATATGTAAAAGAAATAGAATAAAGCAATGAACACATTTCTCGATAAATTTTTATTTCTTATTATAAATATTAATTATTAATTTTAGATGTTAATTTTTTTGTCTACTGGTCTACATCAATATTATTAAAATATTGATAAATCTTAAGATTGTGAAAAAAATGTCATCTTCGCTGAGATCCGAACCAATAAACCTAAGATCAACAATGAAAATATAAATATTAATTTTTTAGAAAAAATTTTTTTTAAATGCTTTTCAGGCTATTAACTAGTGAAAGCTTGGCACCTACAAGAATCCATGCGCCGATGATAGGAAAGATTAATTTAACAGAATATTCCGGGTACACTCGTCGTAACTCCCTTACAAGGTCTCTATACCTCTCTTTCTTTTTATTGTCAATGGCTCTGAGGTTCTTGTCAGCTGGTGCCGAAAATTCGATAACGAACATGGTTCGCTTCTCGAAGTCAAGGAGAACTATGTCAAGCCAAGATTTGGAAAACTAGATAGTATGTGTCCTAGATGCTTGGCTCACAATGTGGCTACGGTATGTTAAAGTGGAAATGACACCATCTTGGCATGCCAAAATGAAACGTTTGTCATTTAAGGAAAGCAAAAGTTAGGTCATACGACATTGACTGATCCTCCACATTTTTGTGGAAGATGCCGTGCATCCTCTTATCGGGGAGCTGTACTCGAGATAGGTAAGTTTTGATACATTTTGCTCACATTAAAGTTTGTTTCTTTAAGACTTAACGAAAGACTTGTGATTAAAATGCATTTAGATTTTATTGGAAAATTCAAAATGGCGACTACAATATTGGGTCTCATACCCGTAAAAACGATAAAGATCCCATAATGTGCACTGAAGCTCTGGTTAAAATTTTGGGAACCTTTCAGATCTTCATAATCAAAAAATCAATGATTGAAAATAACATATGGTCTTATAAAAAAACGTTTGTAGTATATAAAAAGATTGAAGAATGAAAAAATTCTAAAATGATTCTGACATATAGAATGTTATTCGAAATCCATATCTGCTTCGAAAATTATCTTTCAAAGCCTGTCATAGAAAAAATGATTTATACTGTAAATGTATGACTGGTGTCAGCGAAATGAAGAAATGGGAATGCGTATTCGTTTCACGTGCTCTAGTTTTTGTGCGAATTTCGAATAACATGCGTGATTACACGCGACGTTGCCATACTTATGGCTGTGACTGTGTGAGTCAATTAAAGTCGAAGCATTCCCTCAAATGACTTTGTACGTACCGAGGTTACTTCCTTAAGACTTTTGCTTAATGTCCGGTTGTGACTTTTACCGAAATTAAAATGGTGGCTACTATGACTGCGCAAACACGTAAAAATGATAGTTATCCTATGAAATGTGCCACTGATTGCCGACCCTTTGGCGGGTTCTCTGCGCGTTCGATCGTTTTGAAACGCATTCAGAACCTTTTGGTGTTTTGTTATTCAGCGTCCAAAATTGTGTAACTAATAAATTGTTTTATCCATAACAATATTTTACTAACAATTAATATTTTATATAAATATTTTAAACAAATAATTTTTTTTAATTATTTGAAAATTTGAAGCATCAACATTTTCACACCAATCAAATTTTTTCATCGATAAAAACGTTCAATAGTTATTAATTTTGTATCAAAATTGTTTGAACAAATAATTATTCTCAATTATTAAAACATTTAAAGTTGGAATCATGAAACATTTTTTAACTCATAAAGTGTTTTTATTGATAAAAATATTTAATAACAATTCATCTTTTATGAAAATTGTTATACAGTATAAAGAGACACACAGTAGTGTGACAACATAAGAAATTGGATAGAAGACTTTGTTCATTATATGACTTTTATGACACTTTTCCCGTAGAATAAAATGGTGAATTAGTTTTTCTGTAGCTCACATATCTGAAAATAATATCTCTGAAATATTAGTCAAAGAAAAATGCTTCCAAATGTAAAACTGCGTACCTACATCATGTACTTTCACAGATTTAATAAAACTCACTGATAAGGGCCACCAGTGTGTCCCGAAAAGTTTGAAACAACTTAATTAGTTTCAATTCACCCGACCCTAAGCCAAAAACTTACATTTATTATTGAGCTTCAATAAAATCCCCTATCGATTATTATGGATAATATGGACAATAATAAGCAAAGAAGGGGCAACGGATTTAAAAAAAAAAATCCTAGAAGAATGTGATGATGTTGTCCGTTCAAATCTCAAAAAATGGTCCAAGGCAAGTGTCACCCTAGCCAAGAATTCCAACCAGCGGATCTTTCTTCTTCGATGCAGGAGATAACGCGTCCCCCCAAAACATCTATATCTACACGCGTTTCAATCGATCAGGTTTGATAACAACTCCGTTGCATGAAGGTACGCATCTAATATAAGCAAATTTAAAATGTCTACTTTAAATGTTGAGATAAGAGATATTTGCATCTCCGTACACAATCTAAAATGTTAATTAGTCAAGTTGCGCGGACCATAGAAAAAATTCTCACACGTCATAAATATGAGTCTTTTTTTGAGTTTAAATTAAAAAAAGCTAAAACAATTTTCGAATAACATAAAAAAACCTGTAAATCCGAATTTGATAGTCTTATGAAAAAAAGCAATAATTATTAAAATAATTATCATAATAAAAAAATTTTGAATCCAATATTAACGATACTAATCTTACTTGCAACATTCCTACTGAGGAGAGAAGCAAATTTGTTAACTTAACCAGTACACAAATTCCTGAATTCGTAGGGAGAACCGCCGGTCTGGAACAAAAGTTCGGTTTGCCAATTCCCATTTACAAGTTACCGATAAAACATTTTATTGCTGATTTTGAATCCAACATAAAAAACATCCAGGACATCAGTAATTTCGCCCAACAACAAAATTTGATCAAAAATCCCATGAATGAATTTCAGAAACAAGTAAATGCGGACCTCAAACAGATCCCACACGAAATTCAAACTAAAGTTAATGACTCAGACTGATCGTGTCATTTATAGGCAGTCCAACTTACAACCTCGCTTCTTATTACAAGTCCATAATTTCTGGAAATATAATTCCTCCAATATCAAGAGTAAAAACAGTTTTAAATTTACAAACAAAATTAAAAACGTCACAATCCCGCCGGGGTATAAACTATTTTTACTTGACGCCGTATGATTGTTCACAAATGTTCCTATTGGTCTCGCGATTGTTGCGATAAAAGAGAGAAGGCCTCAGATCCAAAATAATGTAAAAATGCCAATAACACAGTTTCTCAAAGGATTACGAACTTGCGCAAGTAATTCTTCGTTTTAATTTTCAATGCGTATCCTACAAACAAAAATCCGGCTTTCCAATGGGTTCTCCACTCTCCCCCATTTTATCAGATATTGTTATGGACGATTTAGAAAAAACCTGCTTAGCTTCCCTTCCAATACGGTTACCTTTCTACTTCTGTTACGTAGAAAATATTATTGCTGCCGCTCCTACTGATCAAGTTCAACCAATTCTAAACACTTTCAATAACTACAATCATAATTTAAAATTCACTGTTGAGGAAGAATCAGGCAATGGAATTAGCTTTCTGGACGTCCTAATAAAAAGGGAAGGTGATCACATGGTATCAAAAACCAACCGATTCAGGTCAATGCCTAAATTACTTTTCACACTATCCACATCAATATAAAGTTAACGTCATAAACAATTTTGTTGATCGAGCAATAACCATCTCTCACAATGAATTCCACGAAAAAAATCTCAAAAAAATTAAAACGATTTTAATAAACAATAATTATCCTCTTCCCTGTATTAACACAGTCATCAAACGCAGATTGCATAACATACAGCAAAAAATTCTCAACGATGCGCCCTCCCAAAGCACAGCCGTAGAACACGACATTAGAGTCACTCAACAAAATCGCTACTTTTCATTACCCTATGTAAATGGACTATCTGAAAAAATATCTAGCATTCTCAAGCCTTTCACATAAAACCTGCATTCCGTAATATCAGCGACCTAACACCAATTTTTAAATCAAAAAAACATCCTGTTCCCTATGAAAAAATGTCTAATGTAGTCTACAGTACTCCATGCAATGACTGTGAAGCGGTATACATGGTACATCGAAACGGCCACTCCACATACGTATTAAGGAACACACAAAAGACGTGTACAAACCACCAAGCAAATGGACGGCAATGACCAAACATGCATGGTATGCAGATCATCGGTTTGATTTTGACGAAACAAAAATTTTGGAAAAAACGGAACATTACAATAAACGAGTGGTTTTAGAAATGACCCATATAGTTAGCAATCCTCTTGCAGTGAACCAAAGAGCTGACACTGATAATCTATCCACTTTCTATTTCCCCCTTTTAGAAAATAGCAAATTTTAATCTCTTCCATTTCATATCAAATAAATATAGCCTAATAAATGTTTCATCTCAATTTACATAAATTAATTAATTCAATATGTAACAGAACCTGTAAATAAAACAAAAAAATGAAATAATTAATTTTCTAGACTCTCTTGAGTAGAAAAAATACCAAAAACACGTCATTATGCCAAGTAATTGTTATAAATTCTTATAAGGTTAGTAATAACATTATTACACTACTTTTGATTAATTGAAATACATTTTTTAAAAGACATCAAATTTGGATACTTATACTTAAATCTTTAATTCAAATTCTTAAATTTCCGTACACAAATTTATTGAGATATTAATCAAAGAATTATGCTTCTAAATGTAAAACTGCGTACCTACAAGATATCATGTACTTTTCACAGATTTAATAAAACTCACTTATGAGGGCCACCATAGTGTGCCGAAATGTTTGAAACAACTTAATTAGTTTCAATTCTCCTGACCCTAAAGCCAACAACTCACATCAACAATTTCTACAAAATTTGTTTAAACAATTTTATAAAATATTTTTATCGATAAAGCAATTTATTAGTTACACAATTTTGGACGCTGCATAACAAAACATCAAAAATTTGTAAATGCGGTTCAAAACGATAGAATGCGCAGGGAACCCGCGAATGGGTCGACAATCAGTGCCGATCACCATAGAGTTCGGGGTGCTGAAAATAATTTAGATGAAAGCATGGCGACAAACCAGCGAAACGCCCAAATTGAGTGGACGAGTCTTCTCAAGGATTACTTGCTAGACTGCTCCAATACCAGAATTATCCATAGAGGAGGTCTTTTAGCGCGTATGAACACTCTGTGGTGCCAGAAACACCTAGAGCTTCAGCACGTTTCGCATCCGTCATTGCGAAATCAATGTGTCTACCTCTTGCAAATTGGAATTGTGTGCGTAGCGCTTCCTCAAACACTACATAAAAAAACTAAAGACAAATATGACGAATGTAGAAAGTCAGTTGAGGGAATGCTTCGACTTTAATTGACTCACACAATCACAGCCATAAGTATGGCAACGTCGCGTGTGAGCACGAGTAATAATCGAAATTCGCGCAAAAAATAGAGCACGTGAAACGAATACGCATTGCCATATCTTCAGTTAGCTGACACCAGTCATACATTGACGGTATACGTAAATCATTTTTTTCTATTACAGGCTTTGAATGATACTTTCTGAAGCAGATATAGATTTCGAATAACATTCTATATATGTCAGAATTATTTTAGAATTTTTTCATTCTTCAATCTTTTTATGTACTACAAACAGTACGTCTTCTTATGAGACCATATGTTATTTTCAATCATTGATTTTTCGATTATGAAGATCTGAAAGGTTCCCAAATTTTTAACCGAAGCTTCAGTGCACTTTTTGGGATCCTTATCGTTTTTACGTGTGTGAGACCCAATATTGTAGCTGCCATTTTGAATTTTCCAAAAAATCGAAATGCGTTTTTAAACACAAATCTTTCGCTAAGTCTTAAACAAATAAACTTTAATGTAAGCAAAATGTATAAAAACTTATCTATCTCGAGTACAGCTCCCCGATAAGAGGATGCACGGCATCTTCCACAGAAATGTGGAGGATCAGTCAATGTCGCGTGACCTAACTTGTGCTTTCCTTTTATGACACATGTTTCATTTTGGCATGAAAAGACGGTGTCATTTCCACTTTAACATACCGTCGCCACATTGTGAGCCAAGCATCTAGGACACATGCTATCTAGTTTTCCAAATCATGCGGGAACGACTTACATCCAAAGGCACAATGCGGACCTTGTAAGGGTCCAATACCTGGATTTAATGTTATTTTTTTCGTAACTTACATATTTACAAAAACCCAAGTTGGGGTTCTTAGTCTCTCGGATTTAACACTTTTCTTTTTTAGTATTCCTGTAAAATCGTCCTAATTTTTTTCACCCTGGCGCACAAAAGATTTAAAATTTATTTTTTTTTATAATAGAGTATTAAAAACCCATCTTGTATGAAATTCTCACACTTTCGAAAAGCCGATTTCGTATCAAGAAAGTCATTTGAAATATTTACGAATTTAAAAAAAAATTAGCATTTCTCGCCAAAACAACTTCCAATGTGCATTTTGCCCTGAATTTTTCTCGTTTGAAATTAAGCCATATGTACAGAGAAAAAAGTAACAATTTGAAAAATTACATTATTAGAGGTAGTAGGATTAATATGCAAGCTAAGGGGCTTAAACATTGTAAAACGTTTTCCAGCTCCACAAGGCTACCTACAGATTGTATTAGGACCCAAAAATCCATTTAAAAAGGCGCTTTATATAAATATTAACTTCGAAATATCTTGTTAAGAATCACGAAAATTGTATCAAAATTTGCAAGATTTCGGATATCCCAAGATTCACCCACTCAAAAACAGTTATCAAAAACAGTATCGATAATTCCGATTTTGAAAGATGCAGAAGCCCCTCGGTTCGTTCAAAACTATAAAAAAGTATATATTTCTGATTATAAGTGACGCTCCACTAGGAAAGGACACCGGTGCCTGGTTTTTGTTTATCCTGGCGCTAAAATTTAGGGAATTTTGTTGGATAAATTTATATATACGTTACTCTATACTGAGAAAGTTGCCCCTTTGTTACGGAACATCACATTTTCATGTGTTGTTTAATTTTTATATCAAAAGAAAATGACGCAATATTGCAATCGGGGGTCTCTTTAATCGATGGTATGGCGTAAGAAAGGGTACTTTAAGGTTAGTTTTATTTTGCAAGGCTTCTTGACATTTTTAATTTTTTTATTCTAGGAGTGTCAGCTGGCCACTACACGGCATATGCGAGAAACCCGCGCTCGGATGTTTGGCATTACTATAACGACGAGGATACGAGTAAGAAGAAACCTCACGATGAAGACTTTAGTAATGCCTACATTCTTTTCTACAGTCGGCAGCTGGGGACAAACCTGAAGTCGTGTAATGTATAAAGAGAAAAAATGGAAAATTTAAATCTGTTTATTATTTGAAGAAAACAGCGAAACGAGGTGTTAAGAAGTTCTCGATGTTGGAACATAACCGCCCTCGTGTTTGAGGAGTGTTTGAGAGTGTACAGCGATTCTTGAAGGACTCTCTTTGAAACTTTTTTGGCTGTGCGTAATCTGTATAGGCATGCCTAGCTTAAACAAATTGTCAATGAAATAAGCTTGCCTGTCCATGTTTCCTGAAAATATTGTTTTGGGGATTGCTTCCGACTATTTTAAGCCTAAAATTGAAAAAATCATCAGGGTTCTTTTTAAAATAACTTATTTTTTGGAATTTTATAGACCATTTATCATGTATTTCATGAAGAAAAAGTCTTATATGACATTTTTTCAGCCTAAAGCCTGCAATTTAGTGACTAGAAAACATCTGAATGCTCAATATTGTAGATAAAATTTCTAGAAGCATGAATAAACAATATCCTAACACTAAAAGTTAAGAAAATATGGCCTGTAAAAGTGATTTTCTGGTGAAATTTTGTTTCGACAATTTTTTTTTGGTAAAACATCTTTTTCTCTGTTGATTCAAAATGAAAATAATAAAATAACTTTGTTCTAACTCTAATATTACCGCAATTAGAGCCATTCAAAGTTGCCACACTTTTATTATACTCTGTTCAAAATTAAGTTTCTTATATATAAATCGCTCTCTGTGCATTTAGGGTGTGAAATAGTCGACATATAAGTAAAGATGTATCAAATTTCCTGAAAGACCAAATTGGTTTGGTCTTTTGTAGCAAAAAAGCCATGGACAAGCTATGGACTCCATACGACATGAATTTAAAATGATTTGCCAAAGATTTAAAGGCTGTAGAAGTCATTTTGAGTATGATATTAGTTTACTAAAGGCTCTGTGAAAATTCAGTGACCACCACATTTAAATCAGCAATGTCAATTCAGTTAATAAACATTTCTGATTTTAACTTCATTTTCTAATTATTAAGTGCAAGATCACTACTTTAAGTTTCAGTTGTAAAATATTTAGAAACTTTCAAATAATAGAATTTAAGAAAACAGCCTCAATCGGCAAGCATTTTGCTGTAAACAAAGGTTTTGGTTCTTTAAAGAAGCTCAATTCGCGAATAAATATTTGGCAAACTAAAAGTATATAGAGCAAGCTTCCTTCTTTTTTTTAGGAAATTTGATATAATTTACTTCTACGTCAACTAATCTATTTAGAATTGCAAATAATTTAGTCTGCTTGCATTCGTGATTCTTCGATTTTCATGTAGAGTCTACAGAGAAAACGATATTTGACAAAAATAAAATTTTTCAAACAACATTTCACCAAGCATTCACTTTCACAAGCCTCTCAACTTTTACAGGCTTCTTAACATTTTAAAAGTGTTCTAAAGGTCACTCGATATTAAGTATTTTAAACAATTTTTTTCTCATTAAATTACAGGTCTTAGATTGATAAATGGCCTGTAAAATGTCAAAAACTGATTCATTCGTTTTTTTATTGAGTTTTATTTCAAAAGGAAGGATAAACAGAGGTAGTAACATATTTATATTTTACACCTATCTTTGTATGATCGAAATTCAAGCGCCCTTGCAGAATGGCCTGGCATTCTCGAGAATTTAATGTGTAACTACTTAAGGTGATAAAAGCTTAGGAAAAAAATCGTTAGGAAATCACGACTACGTTCGTATTCGTTTTTTGAAGAAAGAGACATAGCAGACGACCTTAAAGAAGCAAAAAATAAAAAAAAAAGTATTAGGAAAATAATTTCAATATTGAAAAGAACTTTTCAACTGCGGTACATGTAATTTTTTTGTTCTGTTAAGTTGTACTATATTTAACCCAGTGAGAGTTTTTGCGTTAAGGCTTGTAAATTATATTCGACAACCATAAGGGCAAGCCGGTTCCATAAAAGAACTAGCGTTACTGCGTATATTGCGCATTTCTTAAGGAATAAGTGGTGTCCTTTAGGTACTTTTGTAATTACGTAAAATATTTAAATTTTGGTAAAAATCTTTGGAACGTTGTAATTGTACAAGTTGTGATCTAGATGACGATGTTACAAATCTCTTTAAACCCAGGCATGGTCGAACGCAGATACGTAGGCGTTCACGTAGATAAACCTATTTGGAAAACACTTGAAGACTGCACCTCTGCGTTTGCCCAGTGTGACACAATGCACTCATTTGCAGAGTTTCTAAATCGACACAAAACTACGTTCGACGTAGGTGTTCGCGTTCGAGCATTCTAGGGCCTTTACAAAGAGAGATCATGCCTTTGGCCCCGCCGATTTCAAAGTAGATTAAAATCCATTCGGTACATATTTTTTATATCGCATGTGGTTTGGCTTTCCAGATATCGACATATTTAGACCTCTAGGGGCTCTTCAGTCGCGATTCAAACGCTCGAGCGTCCGTGTTAAAACTTCGGTATCTCGGAAACCAAGGACCATGGGGTTAAAAGAAAAAACACATACTCCTCGTGACTTCTTCGTGTTTAAAATTGTATGTTTTGCTGTAATTAATTTTACTTTAATAACCACTTTTACTTGTTGAAAAAATTACTATTAAATATGTTTATTATTGTATTCAGAATGTTTTAAAATTAGTAAAAATATCATTGGTGGCGACTGTTTTTTGAAAGAACGTTATTTTCCGGGCATTTCTGAGGATAAAAGGCCTACTGTAAGAAATTTTGTATAATATTTAGTGTATTCAATTGTTTAACTGCTAATAAATGAAGAATTATTATTATATGGCATTATTATTGTGTTTTTAGGCTAGTCCACTCAAGTCACGTAGAACTGCGATCAAAAAAAAGTATTATACTATGCCTTTTATTTTAAGAATAATTTTGTATACCTTATATAAATAACCATATCTTGAAGCAAGCAGAGCGGGGTTTTCGATCAAATGCTTATATTTTGTTTAATAATCAAAATAGATAACAATAGCTTTGACGCCCAGTGGTAGCTGTGCTTGCACTTCCGCAGCGAGCCTGTCGCCCCTCGTCAAACTCAAGCCGGCAGTCACTACGTTTTATATGTGTCAATTAGTTTCCAACGTAGTACGAAGTAAAATAACACCGAATTTTTTTACAGTGTATATCGTGAGAAGCTAATCGCATGGGTGCAGTGCAAGAAATTGTTAATAGTTTTAAACAGGGTGGAATGGTGAATTCAGTGCCAATAAGCTGTGCATGCAATGCATTCAGTTCAGACAGAGTACTTCTGTGGACGTCACCAGTCGACGCTTCAGTTGGCGTGTACGCAAAGAAACCTTAGGTTTATGAGGTTTAAAAAGAGTACATCTTTTGTTGTGTCTATTTTACAGGTTCAAAAATCTGTCAATGCTTGCTTCAAATCTTATAAGAAACATTCTGGTTTTTCTTATGGTTGAAAAAGCTTTTTTGTTTTGCAGTATGAGATTCGAAAGAAAGCAGTTACTTAACTCGTATATAAAATACAAATAAAAGCTCTTGATGCGTGAAAATGTTGGACAAAGTCTTTCAATACGGAAGTCGGATTTCATATCCTATTATATAGTTCAGGTCTTCCCTCACCTCATCTCGCCTCGTCTCGTAGGAAGGATGGATTGACGGTCACCCGACCGAAACTATAGCCCGAGGCTATAAAACCCTAAAAAACGAAAAAGTTTGTTAATTGACAAGAATAATACGAATATACATCTTGAAAGCAAGATTTAAAAACAAGAAATTATTTGTCACATACGCATTTAGAAATAAATTATTTGGATGCTTGAAAAAAGGTATAGAAGGGAAACAAACCAGTCAACATGTTGTTAAATGATTCATCATTATTTTTACAAAGATTGGCTAAAGACCTATGGCTTGCTCCTGTTCACAGCGCCACGGAATTCATGTAGGCTATATAGACAATTTTCACAAAAGTAATATCCATACGGCGTCGCGCGATTTCACCATTTCACCCTGACTTTTAATTTAAAATGCTCTAATTAATTGAATTACAACATTTGCAAAATAAATTGTGTATAATTTAAATCACCGATATCTTTTCAAGTATATTAAAACGCTCTTAATTAAAATTTAATTGTCATGTAATAAATGTTGAAAGTGAAAGGGCATCTCTGTACGTCTAAATTCAAGCAAATTTTTGAGCTGGTCCAACTGCATTACTATAGACCATAGTATAGGTAAGTTCGTTTGATCGTATAATTATCTTAAGATAATTATATCGTTCTCGAGAGTACATGCAGATGCTTAGAAAAATACTCGCGCTGTTTGTTTATCATGACAAGGATGTCTTTTTGGTTGAAAAATCTCTAATTCGATTATTAAGAGAGAAAACAAAATAATCATTTGATTCTCGAATCTGCGAGTTATAGTAGAAACGAAGAAATATGTGAGAAGTGGTTGTTGAGTCCGCAGTATTTCTAATTGTACTTACATACTTCTACTCCGCTTTCCAACCTCAATGAGAGAGTTGTATGCCTTGTGCTATAAACGGGGCTATTTGCCCCGTTTTGCAATGAAAGGTTTTTTATTAATATAAAGAGATTTCCAGTACCTCCAGGCTTGTCTTTTTTAAATTCTAAGGAGTTCAAAAGTATTTAGCCACAAAAAGTGGGTATTTTAATTTCTATACTAGATGCTGTTACTATTATGTTTTTAGTATTAATTAACGCAAGTATTTGTTCGATGTGATATAACTGAAACGAAACAAAATTCTTGTTGGCAGAAAAATAAGTTGTAGAAATTAAATATAAAAATATATTATGTAATTAAAAGTTTTTCATAAAAACAACCGCGGGATTCCGCCGGGAGCAGGTGCTAATCTGTGAAACTTCACCTGGTCCCAACAAAATCGCGTTAAAATTTCAGCCGTAACCACGTCTCACGACCGTGAGATAGGTGTTTACAGTCTATAACAGACTTAATACGATGACCCAGTAAAACTCACGTGCGCCTTGAAGATACAGAGCGACCCAAAGACGACCGCCATCTGCATTTTGCCCGCAAGGTCGTACCTACATAAAATAGGGAAAGTCGAAAAGCCAGACTGTGTCTACTGTAGAAATAACCGCGATGACGCGTTTCACACCTTTTTTGAATGCAACAGGTGGATAGAAGAGAGGCAAAGGCTGCAAAGCAAGGTCGGAGTTTTTATACCAGACAATGTTATAGACGTGATGCTGGGTAATAAAGATCATTGGGACCTCATGGCCCGTTATGTAGAAACGGTTTTACGCCAGAAGAAGACAGACGAGGCGAAGTCTGGAGCCAGAGAAGTTGTAACCTGATATTCACTGCTCGTAAACACACAGCAGCCAACAATCATGCCTAAAACCCAGATGATCGAAGGCCGACGAGCCCGTTGTGCGACATTGTCGTGCTAATGAGGCCGATGCGTGCATCTTGGTTGTAACATGAAGCTGTATTTAACTTCGAAAAAGGGAGACAGCAGGAACCCAACAGACAACGTGACAAGACTGTCCAACTAACTAAACCCAGCTAAGATGTCGAAGCCCTACGAGACCGATGTTCATAACTCCCACACTACTGAGAACGATGCGTACGTCTTGGTTGGGTCACGTTGAGAATAGAAGATGGTAGCCGAAGCACGGCTTATGGGCCTTACCCCTATGCTCCCGAAGTAATGCGAAAGCGGTTCTGGGATCATTGATTGGCAGGAAAAGGAGTTAAGGTTTATTGGGTAGGTGCCGTTCTCGATAAGTCCCACTCTCACCTTCGTTCCTTGTGGACTATGCGCCCATGTGTGCATCTAGCGTATATGTATATATGCGTGACATGCATATACTGGGCTCGAGGCGCCCAAAATTCGAATGTGATTAGTGCATGAGCATTTCACCATCAAATTAGGTCAAGCTAATACTACTGTTCTTGATTTGCCCCCTGATAAAAGTATTGATATTCCAAAAGTTAGGGCACTTGTTTGAAACTTACCGAAATCAAATCACACGCTGAAAGAGTGTAAGAAATAAGAGTTCTTTCTACAGCCGAAGATCGTCTTGGACAGCGAATAAGGTTCTTTCAGAAAAATTCCACCTTTTCTACTCATCCTTCCCAACTGTTCAATACAACGTCACGTGCCGTTGAATTTCCAGCTATTCGAGATGAGATTTAGGTCTTCTAGTATAACGTCCAGAGTAGAAGTGTTTACTAAGTAGTGCTATAGAAGTGAAGGAATTTATCGCTAGAAGTAAAAACTTTTCTGCGCCAGAGCCAGATATAATGAACAAATTTTGGCGGAAGGAGTTTACTTTTACCTACCAAAATCTAGCTTGTGAAGGTATTACTTTCTTAAATGTAGAACAAATTATCCTGCAGTGGTTAGTAGAAGGAGGCGCGGTACTGCCCCCTAATAGCTTGATAAAACACCATCTACAAGGTATTCACGCTCATCCTTATCTATCGAGCCGGTATGGAGTATAATAGTAGAACAACGTAGATTCAAAGGAGGATTGACAGGTTGCAGGGAGAACCTGTTAATAGATATGTGTATTACATAGGATGCCGTAAGGTATCCACGCAATCTATCCGTGACTTGGATTGACTACTGGAGTTCATTCGATAACGCCAAACATGAGCTGCTTATCAAGCTCCTTGAGTGCCTGGACGGGTTTCAAGAATCATGAGATGTATGAAAGAGCTTATGATCTTGTGGCGGACAAGTTTTATCATAACATCTGATAAAAGATTACTGACTACCGGCAATGTCATATATAAGAAAGGGGTCTTCCAAGTAGAATCTTTAAGTCCGATACTTTTCTGCATTCCCTTCTTTCCTCTATGTATTGTGCTCCGAGGCAAAAGCTCTGGATACCTATGTGGCCCACCGAAGAGCATTTAAGGTTAACTATCTTTTATGCATGGACGATCTTAAACTACTTGCCTATTCAAATGAGCACCTTAACATCCTTGCTGCGGCGGTAAATAGATACTCTACAACGATTGGCATGAGCTTTGGACTGAACAAATGTGCATGTATTCACCCACACAATAGAAGACTAGAAACTACATCATCGCGTGACGAAAAGGATGTTTAGCTCATAGGTGTAAATTAGGAATAGGAATTTATAACGGGCATTTGTATATTTATTCGGATACTCGGGAACTCGTGTACTACGTACTACTAATAAGCGAAAAGCTAATTCTAACAGGCGATTTAACCCGAGTCTATAAATACGAGTGTGCTTTGGTTCTCCTGCTCTTTCCGATCGCGATCTCCGAATTGTCCATTTGCCTAGTAGAATAATATTAAAATTTTGCCACAAGTTTGTGTTTGCTGAATATTTCCTTCAGTTGTGATAATTGGACTGCACTCAAGCTGTTTCATTGAAGTACGTGGACACTACTATGTTTTCGTCAACCGGCAGATCGTCTTCAGAAAAAATCATCTACAATATTCGATATACAAGGCACGTAGCTTTATGTTTCGTTGTGATGTCTCATGAGAATTTATTTTGCCGAATGTTATTATTAATTTCCCTTTGAATTTGATTCTGAAACGTTCTGAATCGCGTTTGCCTCCACTTATCCAAGGAACCCATAAAAGACTCACCTCCACATACACACAAGGATATTTTTGGCTGAAAAAATCATATGCGATGATGGAACAATGTAAAATAGGAAAAAAATATCTCCAAATTCTCAGTGATAAATTAACTCTTCAACAAAGGTGCTTGATAAAAAAACTTAAAAAATCGGAAAAAGATGAAAAGTCCGTAGGTTCACACTTATTCCCATTGTACAATAAGGTAGAAATGAGAGAAAAATAACAAATATACCTACTTATCTCATAATGATAACTCTCTCACTCTCAGTTAATGTCTTCATGTAACACATGTGTGTCATGGATACTCAACACCACCTATTTTGCGCGTGATTAGTCCGCGTTTACCGATCGGTGTTGACGTTGCGGGGGACGAGATGGCGAATGAGTTCGTGTAACCGGCATCTAGACTCTCTCTATTTCGGGTGAATTTTTTACTCGTGACCGTCGCGTCGCCTGTCAGCGAGATTTTGCCTATTGAGGGCTCTATGTTGGCACTATGGAAAGATCAGTGGCTCGCATGTCGATTACATTGCGTCTGCCAACCTGAAGATACCTAAGCTGTGGTCCAGGTGCCTCATTCTCTGCAGACGTAACATTAACCTCGTCACGATATTGAGAACTTCACACATCTAGACGAAAAGTCATTTAATTTGTATGAGGTCGGACCTTCCTGAGTGTTTCGATTATGTTGAGTGAGCTCAAGAATCTTACATATATCCTCTATCGGTGCCTTCTGCTCTCACAGAGCCGGCCCGCGCTGCTCAGGTACATAAACCGGGTGCGCCCGGGCCTGTCTCTTTTGAGCTTTTTGATATAAAAGACATCGTCTTCAGTCCTACTGCAGAATCGGTGGAGGAACTGAGGAAAATATGAGAAGTATTGTCCTATGTTGACTTTCCCTGCTCTTCCTCTCATTTCGGGGGGCTTAGACTAGAGGAGGTAGAATGCCTGCAAGGACATTGTCGAGGGCTAACAGACTTTGTTTAATGTTCTACGCAACTCTGTCTCATGGGATTTTTACTGTTGCGGTAGAAACGAAGGAATTTGTCGTGGAATTATATTACCCTACGTTGAGCATATTTTTGGAAATTTTGAGGAACTACTTGTATCCTTTCCGGATTATTGCGGAGAGGAACTAGATTTTTTAATATTTTTAGATTGAGATTTGGCTAATTGAAAAATTAAAACCAAATTAGAAGTAGCAAAACGAGTTTCTCCCTCCTAGTCCAAAAACGGGGAAAAATTTGTTTTATTTCATTTGTCAAAGCAGAGGTTGAAGTGTTGTGTCGAAATAAAGAAAATTGTCGTTATTAATAATTTCGGTCCAGGTGCGGGAAGCGGCAATGTTTTTTTATGATGATTGTTGATAGATCCCCTGCATCCCCAATAGGTGTCTGACCTGGACCGCTAAATTGCATCAATTGCCCGTAATGGAATTTTGTTGCAAAAGTTATCGTGTACACCTCGGGTAGTGCGTTTTCAAACTCCTCGTGCGTTTAGTGGGCTTATCTTCAGCTTACGCTTCGCGCACGCCGACAATGATCACAGCATTTCAAAGAATATTATTATGTGGTATCTTGGGCACTCTCAGGCACTATTGGGGTTGAGTTAGCCAATGATTACAGAGGGCACTGGACTGGTAGAAGGTGCGATGAGCACAAGACTGACTGTTCGGGGATGCGGTTTTGGGGTATATAGCCCAGGGTGGCTTTCCCCACTCCTAGTCCTAGGCCCACAGGGCCGTATC
>JAAAKG020081248.1:0-16792 GCA_010014905.2 Druon quercuslanigerum | reverse complement strand
TAAATACATATTAATAATATATAATATATATGAATAAACAGAAATAATGATAATTTCGATATAATAGGTTAAACAAGGATGGATAAATATGAATACATCATGACTTCTTAACATAAAAATAAATATAAGTCTTTTTAGATTCACAGAAATCTTCACTATTTATAACTACACTTCAAATATGAAGGGATGAGAACTCGACGGTGGCATTTTTCAGTTTTTGCGGATATGAAGAGTCAGTAATAAGATTGATTTTTTGTCTTCCTCAAAATTTGAGAAACTCTCTATGTGCCGCATCTCCGGCTTGCTCCGACCATAGGCCCAAACTCTGGGTATTCAATAGTTCTAGGCATTGTTTCAAGTGCTGCATCAGGACATGCATTTGTATTTGAACTTAACAATGCGCTGTGCAATTCTTTAATGAGCTTTTCTATATCTGCAAATGGATCAAGCTTCTTGATCGAAAAACATGAATAAACAATTTTATCCATTATTTTAAATGCAGTGACATAGGGTGTAATGGCAAATGGACCGACATCATAAATTTCTCATTGAAAGAGTTTGTCAGCTTCCTTCAACAATTTTCTGCTTGCATAGCCTTCAAATACCTCTCCATGATAAATCTTTGAGACTAACTTTAGTTTTAAACGCCACAAAAGAGCTATATAGGATATATATATATAGGATAGAGCTATATATAGTATATATTGACGTTGCCTTTTATTGGCCAATCACGATCAGTAATATTTTGAAATCAGTGACGAATTTAAAAGAAATATTATTAATGTTTACTAAATTGAACAGAAATTAATTATTTTCATGGCTTTCTTTGACTTCAGGTACCATACAGAGCATAAATAGTTTTTTAACACTTGTTTCTGCATTTGATGCTTTCATACTATTCTGAGAACCAATTCTTCTTTGTCTTTTAAGTATATCATTTTCCAAATAAGTCTCAGTTGGTGTGTGGGGAATTATTGACAAGCAAATTAAAAAAAACCCTGACCTTCATCTGCCATTACTTTAACGAGATATTCTCCAACAAAATTACGTCTTTCTAATACAG
The DNA here is from genome assembly GCA_010014905.2 of Druon quercuslanigerum. Lineage (NCBI taxonomy): Eukaryota > Metazoa > Arthropoda > Insecta > Hymenoptera > Cynipidae > Druon > Druon quercuslanigerum. The sequence continues at coordinate 15,729 of JAAAKG020081248.1, read as the reverse complement.
TCTCAAGCAGTTTTTCAGCATCAGCCCAGTCTTCTAATAGTTTTGTTCATTCAATCACGTGATGTGATGAATAATGAGCAGGCTCAGACTTTCGGCCAGCAGAATGTCGGATAAAAGTAGTCAAGTTATTCATATGTCGAATCGAACATACAGTCTTCGTATGGAAATTATCTAAACCCTTGATGAAAATGTGACTGCAGTACTTTTTTCTTTAAGAAATATTCGTTTTCTACGTCCTTCAGTGTTCAGCATAATGGAATCTGTGCTATTACTTTTAGATTTTTCATTGACAATTCCCGACGCAATATATTCTTGCTGCTTATTCGGCAATTCATTTGCAAGTTTCGCAACATTTTTTCGAGATATATGATCCTGCTTACTACAAACATGAGTTTTACCGTTGTGAAGTTCAGTCTTACATATTTTACAAATTGTCATTGTATTTGATTAAACAGAAGTTTTTACTTTAGGAAGTGAAGTTATTTTTGAATTTCGCGAGCCATACAATCAATTTGAAGCTGTACTTTTAGTACTTACGTCTTTTTTCACTCCTTTTGTGTTACGCGGATGTATTTTCGATCTGCCGGTCAAGCATATGTAACAATTACAAGTTAAACATACTTCCGTTCATGCAGTTTTTATCCTCGTGATCTCAGGTAACAATATGTTTTCATAGTTAGACATCGTTGGTAATGGTCTCTTTGAATCATTTTTATCATGTTGAAGTAATACTAAGCGACATGTAGCACATATACTCAAGGAAAACCTTCCATCTTTCAAGTTATAGTTTTTCTTAATATGCTTTCCAATCAATTTTTGATGAATTTCTGTTAATCCAAAATTACTGTAACTTCTTTGTCCGAGAATAATCTTTTTTCCACATGTTTCACAATCTTTCACCCTATTCTCATGAAGAGTACTTGCACAACTGGGATGTGAAGGAAATATATACACACTTTTTAATACACTTCATTCACGATATACAAATCAACATTGATTATCGACAACGTGTGTTACTTTGCTACACAAACTCAGACGTATGTTTCGATAACGACATCAAACAATGTATATACTAAAAGCGACGTAAATTAAACTTTTAATATCATTCTTACATTCATAGTTAATATGGATATCTACATATACATATATGCATATGTGTGTGTGTGCGTCGTGTGTCTTTATGTTTAAATGTGTATGTAATATATCCTTACACGTACATAAATTATTACGCCTGCGATTACTGAGTACTTCTTCGTTTTTTGAAAAATCGATATTCTTTTAAAGATATCTTAAAAAAGGATCAGATCAGATTTTGGGAGGGTAATTTTTTAGCATCTAAAGCTACATATCAGGCAAAATTTTTTTTCCCTATCCAAGCACTGTGAGGGGTAGAGAGTTCGAGAAAGGGGAAGTAAGGAAAGTAAGGGAGTAGAAAGCCGGTTTTCTCCATTTATTTTTACGCTTTATTTCGATCTATATTATTCTTATAAATGAAATTTATATGGATCAGGGGGAAATAAGAGAAGGAAGGTGAGGAAAAATAAGAGAAGTATAAGAATGGAATTAGGAGAAGTAGAGAACAGAGAAATCAGGGAAGAGATGGGATTGGAAGTGTGGAATGTAAGGGGTTGGTATGTAGAAGTGAGTGTAAGAGAGGGATGTGAGGGGTAGAGAGTTAGAGAAAGGGGAAGTAAGGAATGTAAGGGAGTAGAAAACCGGAGAATTGAGGGATGTGAATAATATGAAGGGTTGGGATGTGAAGGATGGAGAAGTAAGAGAAATGAAGGGAATGAGGAAGTAAGTAGTGGAAGTTGTGGGAAATTAAAGTAGGGGAATTAAAACGCAGGAAAGTAGATGCATGAGAAATAAAGGACATAATGGGATTAGAAGTGTGGGACGTGAGTATTGGGAATTAAGCGAATGGAAAGTAGACGTGGAAGAAGTAAGGTTGTAGAGGAGAAGTAAAAGAAGTATAGCAGTAATATTAAAAGTAGCAGAGGATGCGGAAAAAAGAGAAGTATTAGGATTGGAAGTTTGAGATGTGAAGAATTGGGACGTAAGAGAAGTGAGTGTAAGTGAGGAATGTAAGGGATTGGCACGTAAGAGAAGTGAGTGTAAGTGAGGAATGTGAGGGATAGGAAAGTAGAAAAAGGAGAAGTAACGAAAGAGAGAAAGAAGAAAGTAGGAGAACTGAAGGATTCAAAGAATGCGAGGGTTTAGGATGTAAAGAAGCAAGAAATAAGAGAAGTGAAAGGAGGTTAGAAAGTAAGGAAAGAAGAAGTATGTAAAAGAAATTATCGGAAGTAGAGGAAGGAAAAGTAATGGTCATGTGTGAATTGAAATTGTGGGATGCGAGGTTTGGGAAGTAGGAGAAGGGAGTATAAGAAAGGGATGGGAGTGAAAGTGAAGTAGAGGAAGAAGAAATACATAAAGGAGAAGTAGAGAAAGGAAAGTGAGGAAAGTGATTAAGTAGAAAGTAGAAGAAGTTTTAGATGTGAAGAATGTTGAGGATTGGGATGTAGAGAAGTAAGAAATAAGAAAAGTGTAGAGGTGAGAAAGTGAGGAGCTGAAGTTCATCGGGAATGCAACTAAAGGAATTGAAGAGAGGGAAAGTGGATGAGGAAGACTTAAGGGAAAGGAGGAGAAGTAAAAAAAGTATCTGAGTGGAATGAGGAGCAGAAGAGGATAGAAAAAAGGAAAGTATTAAGATTAAAGGTCTGAGATACGGTTGATTGGGAAGTAAGAGAAGGGAGTATAAGAAAGAAGTGGTAGGGAAAGCAAAGTAAAGGAGGAAGAACTGCAGAAAGGAGAAGTATAGAAAGGAAAGTAAGGAAAGTGACGATGTAGAAAGTAATAAAAGTGTCAGATTTGAACAATGTGAAGGCTTGTAATGTGGAGGAGTGAGAATTAAGAAAAGTGAAGGACTGAAGGGGTGAAATGCGGAGGGAATAAAAATAGTAGAATTGAGGAGAGGGAAAGTAGACGTGGAAGAAGTAAGGGAGTAGAGTAGAAGTAATAGAAGTATGGTAGTGGGATTAGAAGTAGAAGAGGATGGAGAAATAAGAAAAGTATAAGGATTGGAAGTTTAAGATGTGAAAGATTGGGTCGTAAAAGAAGTGAGTGTAAGTGAAGAATGTGAGGGATAGGAAAGTAGAGAAAGAAAAAATAAGGAAAGAGAGAAAGCAGAAAGTAGGAGAACTAAAGGATTCAAATAATGCGAGGGGTTAAGATATAAAGGAGCAAGATATAAGAAAAGTAAAGGGAGTTTAGAAAGTAAGAGGGTGGGGTGTGTGGAAATAGAAAGTAGAGGAATTGAGAATCGGAAAAATAGATGAAGGAGAATGCAGTGAAGGAAGGGAAGCAGAAGTGTGTGAAAGAAATTGTCGGAAGTACAGAAAGGAAAAGTGAAGGACATGTTTGAATTAGATTTGTGTGCTGCGAGGTTTGGGAAGTAGAAGAATAGAGCATAAGGAAGAGATGTGAGGGGAAGAAACCTAGGGAAAGTAGAAGTGAAAAAATGAAAATAAGAAATGTGACAAAGTAGGAGAAGTGTGTGAGTAGAGGTTTTAGGAATGAGGAAAATGAAGGAAGTGAGTGGAGTAGTGTGCTCGAAGAGGTTAGAAGGAGTGATACAAAAGGGAAATTAGATTAAGAGATGAAATCGGAATAGAAGAGGTAAAATATAGAAATAGGGGTGGGGGTAGGGTTGAGAGGAGAGTAGGGAATGTCATGTAAAGAAATATGAGGAAAAGGACGTCTAAAGAGGAGAAGGGAGGGGAAGTAGATGAAATGATAAAATATGCCAATAGTTGGTCTAGCTGGTCCCACTCCAGGTCTTTTTCTAATCCATTGCCTAATTTAAATTAAGTAATTAATTAATTAGTTAATTTTAAACATACATTTTTTTTCCTGACCTGATTTTTTGCAGGGAAGCTGCTTTAAACTCTCATAAGATAATCAAAAGGCATATGGAAACAGTGGTAAAATATAAAGCGCGATTTAGAATTCGCATTCTTTTGAGTTTGCGCACCCGGAAGTCTGAAGGTTCAAACTCGTCGCGTCGGCAGATCGGCTCTCCTTGTAAGGATTTTCAAATACTATCGCGGTGACTCCCACCGCAGGTGCGAAAACGGGTCACTCCTTTCCCAGTGGTACACCTGCGAATCTTGGCGAAAACTTGGAAGGATCATTCGGTTCGATAATACCAACAATAGTAACAATTATTTCCTTAAAGGTTCACTGAAAAAAGTTCAAAAGTCCGTTCTTATCTTTGCGGAAACTGTGACGCAATTTCCTGGAAATTAGTTTTTTTTCTTACACTAGAAAACAAATACGAATTATTATAGTTTTTGTTTATCACAGACAATTTTAACATTTTTAATTAATTTTAATATGAATCTTTTGTGTTTCATAGTATCCAGTCAAATAACTAAAAAAAGTGCGAAACATTTTTTTATATGACGTAGAAAGCATATTTTTTAGTTTACAAAGCGAGCTACAAAGTAGATAAAAATATTTCATAAATGTCAAACTGCAAAATCAATTAAAGATATTATGTTGCTTTATCGGAAGGATTAGAAAATTTCTCCTCTTATCATTTTGATAAAGAAAGCTAATGGAAGTGTAGCTACATTTTTAAGACTTAATACTGGACTGGTTTGAAAATAGTGGTGCTCTTGAATCCTTATCCAGTTGATATCAATGCAATTAGTGTCTTGAAAAATTAGAAGATTTCTTATCAAATCAATTAAATCTGATCTTCAGGATAACGATTGACAAAATAAATAGTCTAGCTGATTTTTCTGAGTGAATGAATAAACTGGATTGAAATAGAAGTATGAAACTATCTTTATTATGATTCAGTCCTTTAGTTTAGACACTTTTTAAAGAATAATCAATTTAATGTGAAATTCATGCTTCAAAAAGTATCTTAGAAAAAAATTTCCACCTGGATTTTATGTGTTTTTATTTGTTGAAAAACAATTCCCCTTGTAATGTGTGTTATGTTTCTATTTTCAGGATCAATTATAACATTCGCTAAATGTTTAGTGTAATCTTTTTTTTTAAATAAATGATTAAAAAAAAAATAATACACATACAACAAATTACAAACAACAGGCAAAAAACCACAAAAGCAGACAAGAGGCAGCAAACAATAAACAGAAAACAATAAAACAAACTAAAAAACAACAGACGACCTACAAAAAAAACAAGCAACAGGAAACAGACAGCAAACAACAAACAAAGAACAGCAAACAGAAAACGTCAAAAAGAAAAATTCTTTCAAAAAACAAAAAAATAATAAACAACAAACATCACACAACACACAAACACAGAAAAAGAAAAGAGGGAAACCAAAGCTGAAAAAGAAAAAAGCAAACTGAAAAAAAGGAAATAAAAACAAACAAAAATAAAAAACAAAAATACAAAACAAAACAGACAAAAAACATTAAACAGGAAACAACTAAGTACAAACAATAGATAACCAACTACGAACAACAGACAACAAACAACAAACAGCAAAAAGGAAAAGGGCAAAAGAAAAAAACGAAAAAAAAGAAAAGACAAATAAAAAGCAGCAAATACCACACGAGAAACAAAAAAAAAAGCAAAAAAAAAAAAACGAAAAAGAAATACATAAAACAAAAAATATTTACCGAAAACAAATTTTAAAGACAACAAAAAAAGCAAAAAAAAAAAACAATAGCAAATAACAAACCACAAACGATAGAAAAAATACAATAAACAAAAAGTAAAAAACAACAAACAGGAAACATAAAAACGGCAAAAAGAAAAAAACACACAACAAACGAAAAAGAGACAAAAGAAAGAACAAAAAACGAAAAACAAAAGTAAGACCAGCAAACAAAATGAAAAAGAAATAAAAAAATCAAAAAAGGAGATACAATAAGGAAAAAATAAGAGACAGAACAACATTTTACAAACGAAAAAGAAGACAAAAGACAACTGAAAATAAATAAAAAACAACTAACAGCAAACAGAAAACGTCAAAAAGAAAAAAAAGAAACAGAAAAACACGTGAAATAATATGCAGCAAACATCACAGTCACACAGTAACAATAAACAGAAAACTGACAACACACAATAAACAGCAAACAGATAACGGATAAAACCAACAAAAAAACAAACAACAATACATATACAACAAACGGCAAACAACAGGCAACAAACCACAAAAACAGACAAGAGGCAACAAACAATAAACAGAAAACAATAATACAAACTAAAAAAGAAGAGACAACCCACAAAAACCACAAGAAACAGAAAACAGACAGCAAGCAACAAACAAAGAACAGCAAACAGAAAAAGACAAAAAAAAATTATTCAAGAAACAACAAATAATAAGCAAAAAATATCACACAGAAAGCAAAAACAGAAAACAGAACAGAGAGAAAACAAAACTAAAAAAGAAAATATCTAACTGAAAAAAAAACAAAAAAAAGAAATGAACACAGAAGAAAAACAAAAATACAGGCAATAAATCACACACAACAGAAAACAAAAAAACAAACATCAAATGGAAAACGGAAATAGAAAAAAACGAACAAAAATAAACGACAAATAAAAAACAGCAAATATCACACAAGAAACAAAAAAAAAACAAGAAAAAGCAAACAGAAAAAAAAACGTAAACGAAATACATGAAACAAAAAATATTTACCAAAAAAAATTTTTAAAACAACAAAAAAACGAAAACAAAACAGCAAATTGCAAACAACAAACAACAGATATCAAACAGCAAACGACACAAAAAAGACAATAAACAAAAAGTAACAAACAACAAACAGGTAACATAAAAACGGAAAAAAGAAAAAACACACAACAAACGGGAAAGAGACAAAAGAAACAACAAAAAACGAAAAACAGAAGAAAACCCAATTATAAGCAAAGAAAAAATGAAAAAGAAAAAAAAACAAAATCGAAAAAGGAGATACAATAAACAAAAAATAAGAGACAGACAAACATTTTATAAACGAATAAAAGACAACTGAAAATAAATAACAAACAACTTACAGCAAACAGAATACATAAAAAAGAAAAAAAAAGAAAAAAAAAACGTGAAATAATATACAGCAAACATCACAGCTTACAGCAAACAGAAAAGAAGAATCAAAGAAACGAAAAAGAAAGGCAAAAAAACAAAGACAAAAAAGAAGAACAATAAATAATGAAGAGCAAAAAACAAAGAGCAAATAACAAAAAACAGAAAACTGAAAACACACAATAAACAACAAACAGAAAACGGAAAAAACCAACAAAAAAAAACAATATACATACAACAAATGGCAAACAACAGGCTACAAACTACAAAAAACAGACAATAGGCAGCAAATAATAAACAACAAACATCACGCCACAAACAAAAACAAAAAACAGAAAAGAGAGAAAATAAAGTTGAAAAAGAAAATGCAAACTAAAAAAAAACCAAAAAAAGAAATGAAAACAGAAAAAAAATAAAAAACCAAAATACAAAAAAAACAGCAAATAACGAATATTACACAGCAAAATACAAACAACAAACGGCGAAAGAAAAAACAAACGAAAAAAGAGAAACAACAAATATCACACAAAAAAATATAACAAAAAAGCAGCAAACAGAAAAATGAGAAAATGAAAAAAGACATACAAAAAAAACGAACAAAAACAATAAACAACAAATAAAAAACTACAAACAACAAACAACAAAAAACAGAAAATAGACAATAAGCAAAATACGAAAAAAAGCAGTTAATCGTAAAAAAATAAAAAGAAAAAAAAAAGAAAATCGAAAAAGAACATATAATAAACATAAAATGAGAGACAGAAAGAAAAATTAATACTAAAAAAAAACAAATCAGAAGAGAGTAAAATAAGACAAAAAGAATTAATAGCAAACAGCGAAGAGCAGATAAAAAAAAACAAACTACAAAAATAGACAACAGCCAACTGAGAAGAAACAAAAAACAATCAGCAGCAAACAGAAAACGCCAAAAAGAAAAAGAATAAAGAAAAAAGTAAAATAATAAACAGCAAACATCACACAACTAACAAATAACAGATAAGAGTAAAAATAAAATAAAAACAGGCAACAGCAAACAAAAGAAGCAAAAAAGAAACAAAACAAAAACACAGAAACAAAAAACGAAAAAAGCCACAAAAGAATAACAAAAAACAATGAAGAGCAAACAACAAGAAGTAAATAACAAAAAACAGACTACTAGACTACTGACAGTACACAAGAAACCGCAAACAGGAAACGGACAAAAACCTAATAAAAATACAAAAGAACAACAAACGAAGAAATAAAGACAAAAAAAAATAAACAAAAAAACAGTGAAAGGAAACAAAAAAAAAATAAATAAGGATACAAAAAAAGACAGAAAAGAAAAAAAAAATACAATAAAAATGTTTGGGATTATACAACACTTTTACAATACAAGTTTAACGTAAAATTGCAAAGTTGCTTTCGGAATGACCAAACTGCAATGTGTGTATTGTTAGTGTGTAATTCGTGGGTCTGATTGATTCAAATTAGGAAATAAAAATTTTTAATTTTCATAGCTTTAGGGTTGAACTGGTGAGAAAGTAATGATAATAGGATGGAAAGAAAAAGGGGGAAACACGAAGAAGCAGATTTATTGAGTGGAAATAAAATTAGGGGACGGAATGGTAAGTAGGAGATTGAATCGTAAAGAACGGAAAAGGTAAGGGTTTGTAAGAAGAGTAAGGAAGTGTAAGAGCAGTAGGAGAGGATAAAAAAAGTAAGCGAGGAGAGAGGTAATAGGTGCGAGGAGAGGAGGAGTATGATCGGGGAAGTAGGAAGGTGTAGAGAAGATGAAAGTAAGAAGAGTGCGGGGCGGATAGTCCTAGAGCAGAAAGGATGCTGAGAAGGAGAAGTCAAAGTAGCGGAAGAGAAGTATGTCAAATAAGTATAGCAGGTTGAGAAATAGAGGAGACTAGGATAGAAGATTCTCCATATGGGAATATTGGTGGGAAAAGGATAGAAAGCGGAGTAGGGGTTTATACGTAAAGAAAGTATAGGAGCAGTCCATGTGAAGGATGAGTAAGGTAAGTAGAGGAGAGGATGGTAATTAGGGGTTCAAATATTGAACCACGTTAGGAGTACCGAGAGTACAAGAAATATGAGAGGGCAGGGAAGGAAATTAGTGGTGAAAAATTAGGTGCGAAGAGAGAAGGAATACGGTAGGGAGATTATGAAGTTTAGGAGAAGATGAAAGTGTGGGAAGTAAGTGAAGGGTAATAATAGAAGGGTTAGGCAACTAGGGCAAGAGAAGTACGATATAGAAGTCAAATAGAAGATAGATGAATGGAGGAGAGTAGAAGGAAGGTAAGAGTATGGGAAGGTGTAGAATAAGGATAAAAATAGATAATGAGAAGTAGAGAAATCAGAGGAGAAGAATATGTGAAGAGGAGAAGGGAGGAGAAGGATTAGGAAGCAGTTGGCTAGATTTTTCTGCATCTCAAAATAGGCCGAATACCAGAGAGAATATAAGCCAAGCTTTCTTGAGTGTCGCAATATTGAATAAAAAGAGGGAATTTAAAAAACAGGGTTTCAGGTTACATTCCGGGATTACTGTTGAACACAAGAGGTGAAGAAATCGTCGAGGCGCGTTGCGGTTGTGGTTGTGGGATTTGTCGCAAAAGTTTTCGCACTTGGAGATTTCAGTTAAGTGTCTTCCCCTGCAATCCCGTAAATGTAAACGGTTCGGATGTTCTCTGCCCCATAAATGGCATGCCACGGTAGTAGAACGTATCAGGAGTAGGCATCTGAAGCCCGTGTACCTTATACCTACCTTATACCTACCAATGTGTCTTACACGTGTGGGAAGAATGTGGAATATCGCGAATGGAATGAAGCAACCGGGACCGCCTCGCCTGCCTGACTGCCTGCTGGCCTGCTTGTATACACACTCCAGGTGAACCTCCATTCGTGAATTCTAGGTTCCTCATTCTAGAGACCAGCAAGACAAATGTTTTTTTTTTTTTTTTTTTTTGGTGTAGTATTTATCAAGTATTATTCACCCCAGGTGTTTGATGTCAGCTAATCAGCAGTAGGACGTGGATGAGAAGACGGAAAACTGCTATTCGGATAAGGAGCCATCCATGAACTAGGTTACCTATTTTGGGCTACTTTTTTTTTAATTTTCAAATTAAAATAGACCGTTTTTTAAAGAAAAGAGATCAATTTTCAGCAAAGAGTTTTTTATTTTTTGTTCAGAGATTTTTTTTGAAGGAAGATCTTCTTTCAATTACAATAGGAGCATATAATTTATACATTAACCTGGTTATTGATTGTTGAATAGGATTTTAAATTTGATTTTAATCTAATTAAAATTTCTTATGCTTAGAGTTAATTTTGAAACAAGGAAGATGAATTCTCAATGAAGAAAGATGATTTTTACCATAGAAAACGAATTTTCAATCCAAGAGGAGAAATTTTTATCAGATTAGTGGATCTTTCGATTGAAAAAGAGGATTTTAAGCAAATAAGTTCAGTTTTAAAATAAATTACTGAATTTTTCACAAAACACTTGAATTTTAAATATATTAGTTGTGTGTTCAACCTGAAAATTGCATTTTTAACCAAATGGTCGAAAGTTCATTAAAAAAAGCTTTAAACTTGAACCAAAAGCTTTTTCATTCTAGTAGTTACATTTTCAATATAAGAAGACAAATTTTTTAGAAAATGCTGAACTTTCCAAGCGAAAAATTGAATTTCCCACGAAAAAATTGCTTTTTAATCAAGAAAGAGGAATTTTTAATCATAAAAATTAATTTTCTACGAAATAAAACTTTAAAAAAAAATTTAATTTGCGATGCAAATAGATAACTTCAACAATATAGTTTAATTTTCAGCATAAATTCAACTTTTAGCAAAATAGTTAAATTTTGAACTAAATAACTGAATTTTTTACTTTAAAAGATGAATTTTTTACCAAAAGACTAATTTTGGACAAATTATATGGATTTTCAATAAAATATCTGAATTTTTAAGTGAAAAAGTTCAGTTGTCAACCAAAAATGGAATAGTTAAATTTTCACTTTGAAAAATTACTTTTCAGGAAACAAAAAAAAAATTACTACCAGTTGGATTCGAAGACAAATGAGACATTTTTATCTGAAAATGAAATGGTCACGTTTTCAGTTAAAAAAATTAATTTGCAAAAAACGATTTTAGAGCCAAATTTAACCAATAAAACGCGAATTTTTAAAAAAACACAAGATTTTTTTATTAAATAGTTGAATTTTAAAGCTGTACAGGATAAAAAAAATCAAAATCGAATAGTTCAGATTTCAAATTTAAATAAATCTGCCCTCTGCTTCCAAGCATCGACAATTGTCATTTGGTGATTGTGAATTCTCTTTAGTTAAAGCTCCTTCGTCTTTAACGAACACATTCTCATCACGTATCTCGTGCTCCGCACTCGATTTCATCGGAAATGCAACAAAAGTATTTTTACTGTCTTATTTTTATCATTTAAAACATGGGCATTCTATTAAAATAAAAATTATTATTAAACATTTTACTGCAACTTGTGTCGTTTTGCCATAAATCTAATTTCTTTATATTCAATGTAGATATATTTTAGCAAACAATTTTGATAAATAAAATTTAATTTTGTTTATAACAAACTTGTAGATATTTTTTGGTTTAACAACTTTTGTCTTTTCACTTAGTTCGTTTCTTGTGTCGTTTTTCCACAAATTAAAAGAAAATTTAATCTTATTTTTTACGATTGGAAGAAAATCTAACCGTCCAATCTAAAAATGATTAATAAATTAATGCGATTAAAAATGCATTATTTCGTTGACGATTGATTATTTTAGTTTAAAATTCATCTTATTTGTTAGAATAATAATGTCCCCGATTAAAAATTAACTTTTTCAGTTGAAAATTTATTTATTTGTATTCAAATTGCAATATTTTTATTTGAATTGTTAGGAATATCAACTGTTTTAAATCGAGTTTAATATTATTTATTGAATATTATTATTATTATTAATGGTATTAGATCATTTTGGCCTGAAAGGCTGTTTTTAATATTTATTTATAAAAATTCATTTTTTGGTTCAAAATACGATTCTGGCTGAACCCATGGACCTGTGCTCATTAATAATAGGAAAATTGTTGTAATCACCTACGTTTCATAGATACAATAAACAAACAAAAATTGATAAACTAATTATTTGTTGAAAATGTGTTTTCTGTCATTTTCATTAATTTAAGGTTTTTTTAAATTGTATTGCAAGAAATTTGAATGGAAATAATATTTTAATGAAAAAATTTCTCTTGAGACTATTCTTCTTAATGTTATAAACAAACTTAAATTCATTTTTTTCTGCGTCGATTTTTTAAAATTATGAACCTCATGATAATTTGACAAAAAAAGCATTATTTGTTATTAAATATTATGAGTTTTTAAACCACATTTAATAAAAAAATTCATTATTTAGGGATTTTTTGACGAAAAATTCAGTTTTTTCGATATATTGTCCTTCTAATTGAGAACTTCATGTTAATTTCAGCAACATTTATAATAAGTTTATAAATTCTATGATTTTTTTAAAACAAATTTAATAAATAAATGTATTATTTGGGCATTTGTCGACGGAAAAACTCGTTTTTTCAATGTTAGTCATTTTAATTTGGAACTTTATGATAATTTCATCAACAATGATAATTAGTTGATTAATTTGATGTTTTGTTAAACAAATTTAATAAACAAATGCATTATTCGAGACTGTTGACGAAATATTAGTGTTTTCTCTCGATATCAGTCCTTTTAATTGAGAACCTTATGTTAATTTTAGCAAAATTCATTAATAGTTTATAAATTTTATGATTTTTTAAACAAATTTACTAAACAAATGCATTATTTGGGCATTTTCGATAGAAAAAATCTTTTTTTTTTAAATGCCAGTTCTTTTAATTTGAAACTTCATAATAATTTCAGCAATTTACATCAGTATTTGATAAATTTTATTTTTATTTAAATAAATTTAATAAATTAATGCATTATTCGGGCGTCTCTTGAAGAAAAATTCGTTTTTTTTATATCAGTCCTGTTAATTAAGAACTTTATGTTAATTTCAAAAACATTCCTAATAAGTTTATAATTTTTGTAATTTTTTAAACAAATTTAATAAACAAATACATTATTTGGGCATTTTTCAACGGAATAACTAGTTTTTTTCAATGCTAGTCCTTTGAATTATGAACTTTACTATAATTTCAGAACCATTAATTATTAGTTAATTAATTTTATGTTTTTGTTAAATAAATTTAACAAAAAAAATGCATTATTCGAGCATCCGTCGACGAAAAATTCACTTTGTTGTGATATCAGTCCTTTTAATTTAGAACATCATGTTAATTACAGCAGCATTCATAATTAATTAATTAATTTTATGATTTTCTAAACAAATTTAATAAAAAAATTCATTATTCGGGCATTTTTTGACGAAAAATTCATTTTTTTATCCGTCCTTTTAATTAAAAACTTTATGTTAATTTCAGAAACATTCATAATTAGTTTATAAATTTTATAATTTTTTAAACAAATTTAACAAAAAAATGCTTTATTTGGGCATTTGTCGACGGAAAAAGTCGTTTTTTTTAATGCTAGTTCGTTTTTTCTCGATATCAGTCCTTTCAATTGAGAACATCATCTTAATTTCAGGAAAAATTATAATTAGTTCATAAATTTTATAATTTTTTTTAACAAATTTAATAATTAAATGCATTTTTCGGGCATCTGTTGACGAAAAATTCGTTTTTTCTCGATATCAGTCCTTTTAAATGAGAACTTCATGTTATTTACAGCAGAATTCATAATTAATTAATTAATTTTATGATTTTTCAAACAAATTTAATAAAAAAATGCATTATTCCGGCATCTGTTGACGAAAAATTCGTTTTTTTTATATCATTCCGTTTAATTGAGAACTTTATGTTAATTTCGGAAACATTCATAATTAGTACATAAATTTTATTATTCTTTAAACAAATTTAATAAAAAAATGCTTTATTTGGGTAGTTTATCGACGGAAAAAGTCGTTTTTTTTCAATGCTAGTTCGTTTTTTCTCGATATAAGTCCTTTCAATGGAGAACGTCATGTTAATTTCAGCAAAAATTATAATTAGTTCATAAATTTTATAATTTTTTCAACAAATTTAATAAAAAAATGCATTATTTGGGAATTTGTCTACGGAAAAAGTTGTTTTTTTTCAATTTCAGTGCTTTTAATTGGACGATTATAGAAAATTTTAGTAACATTCATAATTAGTTGATTAATTATCAATTAACTAATTATGAATGTTACTGAAATTATCTTAAAATTCGCAATTAAAAGGACTGACATTGAAAAGATGAGTTTTTCCGTCGACAAATGCTCAAATAATGCATTATTTTATTAAATTTGTTAACAAATCATAAAATTTATCAACAAATTATGAATTTTTTTGAAATTATCATGAGATTCTTAATTTTAAAAAATTTATATCGAAAAAAACATAACTTAAAAAAAAGTTAAATTATATAAAATGATAAAAAACAAATTTTCAACAAATAATTTTTTTATAAAATTTGTTTTTGTTTATTGTAACATGATGGAATATCTTTAAAAAATGTAAATCTATGAAAAATCGGCGATTAACACAGTTGTCCTATTATTGACTTGTACCGGGAACGTCAAATAGAAAAAGTGCCATTTTTTTCGTCATATATATTTATTTATAAAAAAATTGAAAAACTAAATTAAAACTCAGGCTTCACAACTTTCTCTGAAATTTTATCAGCTTTAAAAAAAACATCCAAATGGGGCCACAGGTTCAGGTCAGGGGAGAGGAAAACTGCGGAAAACCGCCTTCCTCCAATATTTTGTTCTCAATTAGCTACTGATATAAAACCAAGCCATAATCGTAAACTGGATCATAAATTTGTCTTCTTCACTTCCTCCTTCTGAAGTTATCTCAGCATTGAAGAAGAATAAAAAGTATAAAATAAAGTACATACTTCATTTAGATACTTCATTGAGATACTTCATTTCGATATGGACTATCGTTATAAAATACTAAATCGTGTCCTCTTGTAAATTATCAGAGAGAGAGAGAGAGAGAGAGAGAGAGAGAGGGGGGCAGTTAGTGAGAGAGAGAGGCAGTTAGTGAGAGAAAGAGGCAGATAGTGAGAGAGTGAGAGAGAGATTTGTTTATCATTACCGGTCTTGCGGGGCCATAACGGATTCACAGGGGGCTATTTAAAATGAAAGACGATACGCGATTAGTATTAGCAAAGTAGATAATCGTGTTGCAGAAGAGTGTTTTATCGATTCTGGAGAATATCTTGAACGAAAGAAGCTGCCGAGTTGCGCTTACCCGCAAATGATTATCTCCAGTGATAAAGTCTGCTAATGAATTATTATGAATTATCTTGATAGAAGGAAGTCGCGACTCCTCAACTGGGAGTGCTCAACGAAACTTTTTTTAAAAATTATAATGTTTATTTATATTCGTCCATAATTATCATTATTTTATATACATAGTGGAGCTCAAAAGTTGAGGAGAAACTTTGGTTGAATTAGGTTACATTTTTTGTGCCCCCCCCCCCCCCCCCCCCCCCCCCCCCCCCCAAAGGGGCCAGAACTTTTTTAGTACAAATTGGTGGGGTGGTTGGGTTTATATTTTTTTTGGATTTTTTATTTTTTTTT
>JAAAKG020081237.1:0-16792 GCA_010014905.2 Druon quercuslanigerum | reverse complement strand
ACCACCAGAACCTCGGTAAAGGTACATAGAAAAATTTCCAGAGGTACCGGCTCAGGGATCGAACCCCAGACCTCTGAGGTGAATTCCGAGCATCTAACCGATGAGATGAGGATGTTATAAGTTAATTTAATACGATATTTGAAATCTTTTGCGATGCTGTTGTAAGTACAAAGCAAGGAGTATGGTGTAGTGTGGAGTTAATTTTCTACACCTGTCATACTTAAACAGCGGCTGCGAGCGTTCGAAGTGATAATAGTCACAGGCAGTTTATAATTTTGACATTTTAAATATTTTTAAAGAATAAATTCAATTCACTGTTCGTAGAAATGCAGCACTACAATTTCTTGAAACACTGCACGTGGGAGCAATCGATATCTTTGGACTCTTTATACAAAAAGTTGAAAAAAAAATCGTATGGGCACGTATGGGTTTCGGATTATTTTTAATTCCATTAATTTGTAGTATACTTTACTACAAGATTTGATAGATCCGGAAGTCGAATAACACTGAGCAATTCAACTTTCTTTTTTATACAGTAATACTGTGATTATTATAGCAGTGATTTTTATTCATATAGTACTTTAGCAGCTGAATTAATCGTTCATAATTAAAAACTCCTAATTCGATGATTTACTGTAACTTTCGAAACACGGAATCAGTTTTAGAACTGCGAAATCGCCTGGTGTTCACAGAATGAAGGCCACTTTCAAACTGCCAAAGAAAGGAAGATAATAGGCCATAGAGACCTCAATGGTGTAGATTCTGAATTTTTTGTACTTTTGGCTATTTTTTTGTAATTGGGACCCTCTGTGCACTCATCAAATCACCTGTATTGAATTCGGGCGCAAAGGGTTTCATTTTGGCGTGTCAAGACAGTGACATATCAACTTTAGCACACCATAGCCACATTTTAAGCCAAGATATTCCCCATGATAGCTGCAGAGCGTGTTTTACATAATCCCAGCAACTAGGACATACTACCCAGTTATCCAACTCATGCCGGAACGACGTACATCCAAAGGCACAATGCGGCACGGCGAGTGCTTTATTGTTATCTCTGTCACTCCTGTGACATTAGCCCTAACACCACTTTGCCTAACGGTCCTGAGGAAATAGAGTAAATTCATGAAAATGAGAAGTTCCGCATATACTGTAACTTCGTATTCTCGAAAATTGTTTCTGTCACTCAAGCAAACCCTGGCATAGTTCTTCTTGAATTCGAGGAACGAACTGTGTTCGGTATCGAATTTTCGCCACCAGCCGACAAGAACATCACAGCCAAGAAAAATGAAAAGAAAGAGAGGTTAAGACCTTCTAAGGGAGTTGCGCCGGATATACCCGGAATATCATGTTAGGGCAGTTGTCCTGATCATAGATGCTCTTGGGTGTGCCAAGCTTTCACAGGTTAATAGTCTGAAATTTAATAGTCTAAATCGGGAGTTCCGCAAGCCTCAAATTTAGGTCCTTTTTTATATTGTCTATGTAACGACATAATTGATAATATCTCGTCAAAAATGATATTATATGCGTATGTGTATGAAGAATAAGCTGACGCTTAATCTAGAAACAAGTTCAGTCGTTAGATATTCAGAAGTGTGAATCTAATAATCTTTAATTACGAAATCAATAACGTCCAATCAAGTAGAGTAGAATCCACATGCGGTCTAGGAATAAATTTTAAGTCACAGTAATTTAAATCTTTTAGTCTATTGTTAAAGAAACATCTCGTTTCAAAGAAATCTTGCTACTAATTTTTTTTAATTCATCAAGATATAATTTATCTTTTATTCATTACAGAATAAATACAGAGATTTCTAGGCCTTTTTTGTAGACTTTACCAATTATTTTATAGAATGAAATGAACAGATTTTAATATTATGAATCATTCTATCAGTTTTTTTTTCGTTCCGATATTATAGAATGTTTCAGAATGATCCATGACCATATATCGGATTTTTCAAGAGTTTTACTACTCGGTTTTTTGAGTGTACACCAGATTGCAAAACATTGCTAATGATTTCAAAATGTTTGAAAGGATTTTGAACATTTTACGAAGGCGTATGTATATACCAGATTTCAAATATTATAGAACAATTTCACAAAGCTTTTAAAAGGTTTAAAGGATTTCAAAGATTTCAAAAAGGGAGTTTAAAAAATTTTGAAAAGGTCTTAAAACATTTTTTAAGTTTAAAAATTACAGTGCACAAGATTTTAAAGATTTTAAAACATTTTAAAGATTCGGAAGATTTGAAGCGACTTGAAAAGGTTTCAAAACATTTTAGATGATCTGAAAAGATTTTATTAATTGTATGTTTCAAGTAATTCAATGATTGCAATGAATAAAAAAGATTTTATAAAGATTTAAGCTAAATTTCCCAAAGATTTGAAAAAGGCGTTTACACTGTATTTCGAATATTTCACATTAATTTCACAAAACTTTTAAAACTTTTTAAAGTTTTAAAGGGTTTCAAAGATTTTAAATTATTTGGAAGATTTTAAACAATTTTACAAGTTGTAGGATTTCAAATAATTCAACGATTTCAAGGAATAAAAAGACCCCTCTTGAAATAGAAGGAGGTCAGTTTTTCGGAAAGCGCAAAAAAAATTTGATAATCGAGTCTAGAGTTCTCTACTTTTTAGTCATATTATCGATTTCCGGATACGCAAAGCGCAATTAGCGCTGAAGAAACCGGTTTTAGAAAAAAAATTTCAAACAAAACTTATGTATTTTTTGGCATAGAATCCAAACCTGTCATAAAAACATACTTTTTCCATTAGAAAAAATGAAGGTGGTGTAGGGTGGGATGCATGAAGAAGGAAGGAAGTGTATAAGTGGGTAAAGGGAATAGCATGGAAGAAAAGGAAGCGGGGGTGGAGAGAATAAGAGAGTCATGGTTAATGGGAACTATATGTGGATTATGCCAAGGGAGAGAGCGCAATATTTGTGTGAGAAAGGAGAGCAAGGAATTCAGGAACTTATAGCGAGAATGAGATGCAGATGCATGGAAAGTTATAATAGGTTCTGGCTTTCTGGTGAGAAGAGTAGGTGTGAATTGTGAGGGAAGGGGGATGTAAAAGTGGAACACTGATTGGAGGAGTATGAAGAGGTGGAAATGAGTGGGATAAGCATGGAGGTATTATTGCATGACAGGGTTTGTACTCGAAAACTATCGAAAAAACCTTTTAAAAATAAATTTCAATCATGTTACTGGAAATGGTGCATTATTTTTGAATGTGAGAAGTTTCAATAATTCCCATCTTCGCTGACTTTTGTTCTCTTTTTAAAAATAGATAAGAATTAGTCTTTAGTATGAAACCTTCTTTGCTGTCGTCCTTATTTGAAAAACTATCCAAGATATTTTAAAAGCAACAATTTTTATCATGCTCCCTAAACCGGTTCATTTAATGTTTGCTTCTCGTCGAGTGTAGTTGAAGATTATCTCTTTTCTGCCAAATGGTAATTATTTAATGTGAGTACTAATAAAAATATTTGCCTATGTGCCACATTTGTGAATTTCAACTCGCTGCGATTGTAGTAACAACGATCCGATTATTTCACGGTATTTTTTCTTAATTATGTCAAATTGTCTTCAGAGGGTTGAGTGAAGCCGTTAAAACCGGCACTTGAAAACGCGAACTTTCTGTTTTTCAGCGTGGTGAATTATTTTTATTTTCTAATTTTGGTTCAACTTAATCTACAAGATTAAAAATTTGGAAATTCGTTTCGTCTAATTCTTTGACTACTGTAAATTATTTATGTGATGCCTTCCTTCACTAATGTTGAAAAATAAACGCTGAAAAATGGCTACTCAACACTAAAACGCTACATCGCTACTCTCGATAAGTTTTTTTTTGTTTTTTATGTCTATCATTTTTGTAATGATCTACATTTTATTTATGTGTTCTATATTGTAGTTTTTTCTTGTTCATGTTTTGGTTTCTGTGTGAATCTTGTTTGACCGGCATGTTTGGATGACTTCCTTTGTTATTAATAATTGCGTTTTGAATCAGGCGATTACGTGTCCTCTTCATTTTTTCACAATTCGGACAATTTTTCTCTTACCATTATGCATAGTTGTACATTAAATGTGATATCTTTATTTTGACGCTTGAACTTTTAATACATGATAACTGATTACCTTTTCTTTCTTTTTTTTTTCCTTTTTGCCGACAATTTTCAGGATTCTTGCATTAGTTCTTAGCGAATCTTAAACGATTAAATTTCAGAAATGATTTGAATATTTGGCTGAAATCTTCGATTTCGAACTTATAAATAAATAATTTTTATGTTAGGTTAAAAAACAACAATAATAAAAAAATAAACCGTTACAAGGGATAACATCAAAACAAATTATTGTGCTCTCTGTCACTCCGATAATGTAGGTCTCTGTAGTACCGATGCTGTCGGTAAGCACTCTAAAATAATTGTGGGAGAGATTTGTAACACATACCTCAAAATACACATACATCAGCAAAACGACAACAACAACGAACCAATGATGAAGACATTATCAGTGATAAAAACAATCTAAATTATTAATTATCAACTGTTTTTGGCTAAATCGGTTTATTTGTATGAAGTATCTGTTTGTCCAGTTACGTTAAGAGCATGTGAACATGTGCTAAATAAAATCTTATTCATGTGCCCTATTTTGAGGTTAGGATCGTTTTTCAGTTCTCTGCGATTCCGATAATGTAGGTCACATAACCTCAAAATACACACACATTAAATTTAGCAAAATAATGGAAGACGTCCGTCAGCATGTTTGCTATCATTGTCCAGATTTTGAAGAAAAAATCTTTATTATTGTAGGAAAGAAGCCGAGGAAATCTAAAACTGATAAAATCGATACAATTTCTTAAGTATCACACGTTATGTCCACGTTTGCAACCCCCTAAATCCGAAAAACAGGTTTTTTACACATGTGCCTGACTGTGTGGCTGTGTGTGTGTAGATTTTTAGTTTGTTAGCACGATAACTTTCGAAACAACTGACAGATTGTATTGGCCTTTGCTACACTCTTTTAGTGTCCGAAACTAAAGGTCAAGTTCGTTAGCCAGCCATTTTGGATAAAAATTCGAAAAGTGAGCATATTTTGAACATTTTTGAGACCATTTTTTACAAAATTTGAAAATGATGTGTGCGTTTGTTTATAGTACTTAAAAATTCTAACAATTTATACTTATGATATTTTTCGATAAAATGAAAATTTTCAGTGATACAGCTTTTTCAAAAGCCAAAAAAAGAAACGAAAATTAACCTTTTCTGCCAAATGCGCGATTTCTTTTGACACACCCTACAATATTATCATAACGATGTTTGGATTTTTTTTAGATCGTTAATCGAAAATTCAAATTTTGACAGCATAGGAAAATAATGGAAAATCAAAAATTATATTTTTCATTCAACTATATCACAGTATTACAAAGATTCTCAATTATATAAATGTTTAAGGGACAAATTCAAGAGCGAAGCACGAGATACGTGATGAGAATGTGTTCGTTAAATTTGAAGGAGCTTTAACAAAAGAGAATTTACTATCACCAAATTACTGTTGTCGATGGTTAGACCTTTTGTTTTAAAAAACATGTGGGTATATACAAAGATCGAGCGCGGAGCGCAAGGTAAATATATTATCGAGTGCGAAGTGCGAGACCCAAAAGTCGCGTGCTAGGTAAAATCGCTCATTTTCTAAGTATTACATGCCCTTAAAGCCTGTGAAATTGATGAAGGTGTGGTTATTGGATTTCTATCCTCAAAATCTTATAACGTGTTAGGACGTGGAAAATCCTATAAGGTGTTAGCGGTTGGGCGCTGTGTGGTCATAGTAGTAAAGTTCCTACCATTAAAAAGGGTTTAAAATTATATCATAGACCGGAACGGGATTGTGAAGTACATTGATTGATGGTTTGCTTGTGTCTTGCTGTTGTGCTCGTGCAGATTCACATGCGAATCCGACGAAAAGTGACGACATAGATGTTGTTAACTTTGCGTTTCTAAAGAAAATGCTTGATAAGAGATGGGACAGATTAGCAGACACAATAGAAAGTCGAGGGCAAGCAATGGATAAAGGCTTTGAGGAAGTGAAACATCAACTGCACAGCCGTAGTCAAAGAAAGGAAGGATGAGGCTTTAAACGAGGATACGCGTTGAAGCAGGAAGTGATTCTTCATTCCTGTTAAGATGTTAGAGGATTCTTAAGCTTTTCCTCGAAATATCTGCAACTTGTTCGTTCAGTTACGTAAGAAAATATCCTCTTGTCCAGGTCCTTCAAAAATGTTTCAACGGCGGTAAAAGTTATTTTATTTAATTTAAGAATGAATTCCCTTGCACGCTATAAACAAATAATTATGTATTTCAAATAAAAATAATGTACAATAAATAAATAAGTGATATATAATTTATTTATATATCATACAAATATTTGATACATACATATATTTCCTCTAATTTTCGACCCCTCCCCCGTAGGAGATCGTAATTTTTTTAAGATCCCCTCCCCCTTTTTACGTAAGTTTTTTTTTAATTAAAGGGGATAAAATATATGTATGATACATAAATAAATAAAATATCCCTTATTTATTTATTTTTATTTATTATTCTTGAATTAAGTAAAGTAAGTTTTACCGCCGTTGAAACATTTTTGAAGTACCCAGACAAGAGGATATTTTCTTACGTAATTGTAAATGTTGACTCCCCCCCCCCCACTACTCTTATGTTATTTGTACACTCCATTTTTTGACACAGGAATATTGAAATTTCTGCCTCAATCAATCCTCTTATTGTAGCTGAGCATATCCATTTTAATATTTTTCTCTCTCGACTTCAACTTAAGATTCTTACCTTTCTTTCTTAATGTTTAATTAGACTGTACTGTCTATAATATCGTTCCTCTATTCTGATCTATTTTCTATATTTTCCTATAAAAGATATAAATACATGTAAAATATAAAATTCTAACTTTTTTACGTCATGCAATTCCTCACTCTTAACCCTGCGAAAACTATGGCTATAATTATAGGGCCTTCTTTCTCTCCATGATTTTAAATAATTGCAACCCTACCTCCACTCTTGATCCATGGACGTCTTATCCCCTTTGTGGAATCTGAAGATTTAGGCTATATTCTCAATCGCTCCCTTACATGGGACGAACAAGTTGCGGATATTTCGAAGAAAACCTTTAGAGTCCTCTAACATCTTAACAGGAATAAAGAATCACTTTCTGCTTCAACGCGTATCCTCATGGTTAAAAGCCTCATCCTTCCTTTCTTTGACTACGGCTGTGCAGTATATGGCGTCATTACGGATGAACTGAATACCAAGCTTGAGCCTACGCTTAATGCTTGCATACGGTTCATCTATAACATCCGCAGAAGTTAACATATTACTCAGTATAGAGGAAGAGCAGGACTTCTTAACTTCGGCAAAAGAAGGCAATTACTTATTGGGAATTTGCTTTATATCCTATTTAGTAATGAAGCTCCGCACTATCTTCTTAACCTCTTCCATTTTATTGAAAAAGATCAACCGAGACATTCCAAACTCAGTGAAAAGAAACCGGTACTAAAAATGCAGACACAACGCACGTGTAAAATGCCAAGTTCTTTTTATTTTTCGTGGGGATCGCCTTTAGAACAAACTACCTACAATTGGAAACGCACCTTCACAATATCACTTCAGAAAAATCCTTTTTGCTTACTTATTCAACACATCAAAAAAGTAACAAAACACTTAAATAATTTTCCAGATAAAATATTTTTTCAAAAAGGTCAAGTTCATTCTTCGAGTAAATTTTAACTAGGAATCCAGTGGTGACCTTGAATTTAACCTTGTGCTTGACCTTCAAGGTTATTTCAAGGTAAGCTTTGGTTTTTAACATGGAAACCCCTATTTTGGACAACGGGAATTGAAAGAGCGGGAAATTTTACCGCCAAACATGTACTCAGGTCAAATTCAAGGCCACCGCTGGATTCCTCGTTGAAATTTACTCTGATAATGACCTTGATCTTTTTGAAAAAATATTTTACCTGGGAAGTTACTCAGGTGTTTCGTTACTTTTTGGGCACCCTGTATATGAGTGTGTGCGATAATGTATTTACTTCTAAGTGTGTATATTTGCCTATGTATGTTTATAGTATTCTTCCGTTAACAGCCCACATCTAATTATGTGTATTGCAGTTTATTTCCCTACCATTGTTAAATACCTATTTTTGATTTTGATGAGCGGATATATCGCTTTCACATTTTAAGTGTAATATGAATCACATGTTAATTATGTATATTTATAGTATTCTTCCGTTAACAGCCCACATCTAATTATGTGTATTATAGTTTATTTCCCTACCATTTTTAAATACCTATTTTTGATTTTGATGAGCAGATATATTGCTTTCACATTTTAAGTGTAATATGAATCACATGTTCCTTATAAGGCTACTTGGCCCTAGGAAGTTTTCCTAAATAAATACAAATACAAATTTTGTTTACTTTTTTGTCACACGCGTTCTGTCATTATCTTATATTTCTTTATTTTATTTTTGTTTCCCTTGTATTGTTAGCAAAATTCCCTATAATCTCTATTTTTCATAATTTGATCCATTTTATCCCTTAAAGCTTCGATTAATTTGTCAAGATGTATCAATCATAAAGATAAACCTGTGGTACTGAATAATGATCACATATATTAACTTCATTAAAGATTATAGTTCAACAAATGATTTTAAATATGAGAAATATTTTTCCAAATATATTCGCCTCAAAATTTTTTGTCTTTAATTTTCTACATGCAGGGGCCCGGACAGCACAAAAGTTTCCCTGAACATACTTAGAACATTGCAATGGAAGTTTCGGAGAATTCCTAAAAATGTTCCTGGAATGTTCCCAGAAGTAGGTAAATGGCCGCATATCAAAGGATTTTTCCAAGGAAGTTTCGGTAAATCTTCATTAGGAATTTAATTAATTTAAGTTTAATTCCTAACTAACATTCCCTAAACCCTTCCTAGAAACTTCTTGTAATACGTGGACATTAACCTAATTTAGGGAACCGTCCTGGAACATTTTTTTCGAAATTCTCCTAAACTTCCATTGAAGTATTTCAGGAATATTGAGGGAAAGTTTTGTGCTATTCTGGACTCGAATTTTTGACATTTTTACTCGTGGCGCCGTGATAAATACAAATGAATATATTTTTGTTTTTTTCTGCAAATTCGAACCCTTAAATTTTGCTTCGAAAATTAAAAAAAAAAGCTTAATTTTTTCCCATGAAAATCACCTAAAGTAGAAAGCGAGGCTAATATTGTTATTGGTCGTAAGAGGGTTATTGTGCCTGGTTACCGTGTTATGAACTGCTATAGTGGAATTAAGCACGTCGTTAGTCGTATTGTTTCAATTAATAACATTATATAAACATGATTGTAGTTATTGAACATTTTTAACATATTTTTTTCTTTTTGCAAACGATTTTTAATCCTGCAATGTTGGCATTAAATGGGAAATCAGCGATATCGAATTATGGAAAAAAGGTCATTAACTTTAGGATTTTACTAATAAGCAAGGTTCAATAAAAATACGCACCAATTAAACTTTTTTTTTAATTTCACCTTCGTCTATTTTATTATTTTGTCGAAAATGTCGGGCTGTAACGAAAAATGCCTTCAAAATGAAAGATGTATTTTTTTATCCACGATAATTTATTTCCTTAATAATGTTTTGATGTGTCCCATATTTGTGGAGTAAATCGAAAAAAAAATGTTTTGGGGAGGTTTTTTGACTGTTTTTTTGCTGATCTTCAAAATTTTAGTTGAAAAGAGAGAAAAAGGGACGCCAAACATCTAAAATTTTAAAGAAGTTTCTTTCGTTTCGACAAGTATTTGGTAAAGCAGGGGGGGGGGGGTACAATTTTTAGACTTTTGATGGGAAACCTCTTCTTAAAATGTACATGGCAATAGATTTTTCAGTTTTTATTGATTCTGAATAATGAAAATTTTCCCTTTCCAATAAAAAATCCCCATTGTTCCACGATTAAAATGGAATTTTATAAAACTGATAGTTGGGAGGTAATTTTGTTCGCATCGCGGTCGACGAGGCGCATCCATATTCCCCAAACTCCACTTGACAAACGGTGATTCAGAGAAATAGAAATTAGGCCATGTGGAAGTTCGAACAAATGGTAATTATGACAAATAGAAATTTGCATACATAAAAATTATGGTATATGATTAATTGGAACAACGAAAATGAGGTTACCTAAAATTAGGACAAATAAAAATTATAGAAAATAATGATTCGAAAAAATTAAACTTAGATTATGTGACATTTAGGACACATGACATTTATTTTCACTCAAAATTATCGTAGGTGAGAATTATGATACTTGTCCATTCGTGCGAAAAAATTAGGTTATATAGTTATTCGAAAGAATTAAAATTATGTCATATAGAAATTTGGAGAAATAGTAATTGGAAAAAATGGAAATTATGATAAATAAGTGTTCTAGCAAAGAGAAATTAGGTAATCTAAAAATTAGGCCACATCATAATTCGGATTAATCAAAGTTCTGTTTAGTAAAAAATCGGATAAATAAAATATAGATAAAATGACAATTCGAGTAAATGAAAAATATGGAAAATGGACATTAGTTAAATTGATTTTCGATCAAATGAAGCTTATGTCAAGTGGAGTTTGGGGAATATTCATGCGCTACTTGATGCACGCGAATCGAACATTTTTTCTGATAGCTTTTCTAAACATTTTTCAATTTTGTTTTACAAGTCGTAATAAAACATTAAAATAACACGCAATGTGATTATCATTCATTGCTATCGTTCACTTTTGACCGTAGTTGGCCGTAGTCAGCCGTTATTCTCATTCATATTTTTGGAGCCCTCACACAGTTACGGATCGCTCAACTGTGTTATTATGGCAGCCCCCTTGCTACCTATTCGTCTTCATTTCACTTTGATCCACTTTTTCTCGTAAACTAATTTTCATGATTTTTCAAACGGTTATAAGCATTTTTGAAATATTCCAAATTTAACCTATTTTATTTTTCTTTGAATCGTCTAGTTCAAAAGCTGATATTGTTTCCTATAAAAAAGCTCAATTTTATGATGGCGTTTATTTTATTCTCGTGTAATTGAACGATGAGTAACCGGATGCTCCAAACTTGAGGTAAAGGAGCTGAGGCCTCGCGACTTTCCGCAACCGTCTTCACGCGAGAGAACCTCGTGGAACACCCTCAAGCTAATGGCTTGCCTTTGGTAATATCATACGCTGTTATTGTAAGTGCTCTCTGCATTTTCAAGGCTGATACGATCATTGATACGATACAGGTTGCAATTCCTGTATTACAGTTAGTGTAAAATTAATTTTGAATATGCTTGGGAAAATAAATCTATTGAATTTATATCTGTTGAATGTGTTGAAAAGTGAGGTTTTTGTTTACCTGGGTAATTTGCTTGAGTGCGAGGTTTATTATTATATTTTGTTGGGCCTTTCTGTGTTGTTATATTTTGTTGTGCCTTTCTGTGTTGTTCTATTTTGTTGTGCCTTTCTATATTATTATATAAAACTTTCTTCTTTTAATTGAATCGCTGCATCGTAGAACGGGATATAAAATATTTCTTAAGCAGCGGGGAGACCCCCGAACGTCGTTCAACCCCAAGCGGCTGGGGACCCCCCATTCCTGAAGAAATATTCTATATCCTGTTCTACAATGCGGCGGTTCAATTCCTGTTTATTGTCTCTTATCTGCTGCTGAAGAAAAATACGGTTTCTTCACCATTTCTCTTTGCGCACTGGTATAAAACTTGAGGGGTGAGCTTTTGATATTCTTAAAAATATTGCAAGCAAAAACGAGCTTCGAGTCTATTTATATTCGCCTCTATGCGACAAAAAAACGCTATCCTGGAATTGGGCCATTTTATAGACAAAAACTCTGGTTTTTTACTAGAGGCGAAATTGGAGAAGTCAAATTTATTTTTGATCTACCACAATGGAGGTCAAATTTTAACTAATTCCAAAAATGATTACAACCGTGTGGAAGGTCAGGAGAAAGTCTATCGAAAACATATAAAGTATAATTTTTCTCTATACAAAAGAGAATAAGTTATATACGTTTGAAAAAGAGGCTTCCCATTAAAATTCGAAAAATTTTACACCGAATTGTATGCACTTTAGTGGAAGAAGTGACGAAGCAACAAAAAAAATTAATGAAGAAACGTTTTTACATTACATTTAAATAAATCACCCAAAAAATATTACTTTCCTACACTTTCAATAGATATAAATTCAATACATTTAATTTTCAAAGCGCATTCGCAATTAATGACGAATTAGAGAGGAAGGAACGAAACACATGAAAAAAGAAATAAATAAATGAAGAAACATTCTTATATTCAAATAAATCACTCAAATAAGAAAAACATCACTTTTCTATACATTTAATACATATAAATTCAATACGTTCAAAATTTAAAGAATATTTGCGAATTGATTTTCGAAAATGGAGGTCAAATGACGTTTTTCAAAAATGTTAGTAACAAGTTAAAAGAGCATGAAAAAGTCTATCAAAACATATCGTTGTCTTAAAAGCAGCATCAAACTTCTCATTTTTTGCCATTTGGAGGTTTTAACAGTTTTTAAATTTAAAAATTGCGGCAAATCGATAGGTGGGGTTAGTATTAGCATTTGACGCTTGGAACCGCCACTTTTGCCGATTTAGTCAGCACAGCACTCACCATATTTCATCAAGCATAAATATAAGATAAGAAAATAAGAACATATTATGTAATCATTATTATATAATCATATAATTATTATTAAATAATAATATAAAAAGAATGTACCGTTTTTCGTGCGTGCTTAAAAATGGGGTTAAATTAGTTGTGTCATGCTGCTTGTAAGACGACGATATATGTATACTAAAATATTGCCTTATGAAAAGATAAATAAGTTATATACGTTTGAACAAGGGGCTACCCATAAAAAATTTTTAAATGGCAACCCCGTCTGTCTACGTCAGGAAATGTTTTTCGAAAGGAACATTTGTTTATACTAAGTATAATGCGATAGTACTCTAATCAGCCAAACTTTCAGCCCTATCGAACGTTTTCATTTGATAGTGTGACCACTTGAGTAATTATACCCCATATGTAAAATATGCAGCAGCGAGAAGTGGCGCACATTTCATCCGGATAAGACCACCGAAGATGTAATTTTGGGTTTAATTACCATTAACAACAATATGGAATATAAACTCGTATCCTATGCTTATTGTTCTCGTTCTGAAATAATTTGGGGATATACTAAAATCATGAACACGAGATTTTTTTCATAAAAGTAGTCAATAATATTTATTTTATTTCAGGACACGTTGGCGAATTTAGAACGACAAATATATGCTTTTGAAGGAAGCTATCTAGAGGATACGCAGTTATATGGCAACATAATTCGAGGTTGGGACAGATATTTAGCTAGTAATAAGAATACCAATAGTAAAGCAGACAAACGCAACAGAAAATTTAAAGAAGCTGAAAGATTGTTCTCAAAGTCCTCCATCACATCTATGGCAGTAAGTATGCGCAATATTGCTCTTCAGAAGTTAGAAGTAATTAAATTTGCATGTACCATGGAATTCGTGTTAACATTAAATTGATTGCACATTTAGAACACAATTCATACACCGAATTTAACAGAGATGTCGTTTTAATTACCATAATCAGACTTTACAGATAGCTCTTTTTCGTACAAGTTCTCACGCAATCGCTTAGCCGTGGACTCTCTTCGCGTCTTCTGCTTTCGATTCACGTACTTGATATTCATTTTACAACTATTCCTTTATATTCAACTTCCGTTTTTCAATCACGAGTTATGGAAATAGAACAGATTAAACTTAATATTTAAGTCTTCAACACTCGCACATTATTCTAATAACTCTACTTCGAGCTAGTAAGCCGCAGGTTCAGCGAAGCGATCAGGATTCCGGAAAAAAGACCACTTATGGTCACCGTGTTTGGATTAACCTCTGAAGACTCATCTGTAGCTCGCAGCATCTCGTCTTCTTTGTTTGGAACCATCGTGCCTAAATGATCGTTAGTGGGCTGAATTCCGTCTTGTTTCACCTCGGAAACACTCGTTCTCATCTACTCTGAATTGATAATTGTCTTGTAAATCTGATTCTCCTTGTTCCAACCATGTAGTCAAAAGTTTTAACTAAATAAAAGGTGCTGTACGGGGATAATTGCGTCCAGATTTCTCCATACTTAGGTCCGTGACTCCTTAAGTATCACCAGGGAAAATTTTATAAATAACGAGCAGATCTAGATATCTTCGTTGAAGTTTAGTAATAAGATCGCCTGTTAATACTGGATTCACCCTCATCACCACCACTTCTCTGATTTGGTAGCTAACATTCCTATAATGGTTTCGTTTATAATGGAAAGTACCCATAAAGTAACTTAAGTGGGCTTTTATCAGTCGCCTTATTCACTATTACATCAAGGTGTCGGGTTTTTAGGTCTTTAGGTCCCAATCTCCTCCATTCTTTTCCTGTAGACTTACTTGTGTCACTGGGATGAAGAAACTGTTCACACTCTCCACTTGTCCGTTGGCTTTAGCATGTCGATGGGAATTTAAGGAATGTTAAATCCAATGCTTAGCACACAAGTCAGTTAACTTATCGAATATAAAACAAGATCTGCGGCTAGTGATTACACGCTTAGGGGCTCCAAAATCCAACACAAATTCTTCTAAAACATAGTATCAACAGTATAGACAAATATTCTAGAACAGAAATAACATATCCACGTGCATCCCAGATTCTGACAATCACTTAGTTTAGGAACTAAAACTAAAAACATATTATTTTTAATGTTATTTTTTACGATTTAAATAAAAACTACGGTCCTTATAAAAAAATTATAACAGATTCATAGATATTTTTCGGATAAACAACTATTTTCTAATTCTTTTTTTCGCAGCATGTATCGTTGGTCTAAAAATTTAATTTTTTGTGTTTAATGTTAATCCTTACCGATGCACCAATTTTAACATGAGCATCAACAACCATTCTGGCGGGTTAGTTCATTCATAATTGAGCGCATAAAAATCCAATAACTGCATAAAATTGTTATATTATATAATAGTTAATTATGATAAAAAATATTAGGTTAATAATCAACGTCGAACACCTGCTCACTCTTGTAACTTGTTCTCATCTTAGTTTTTGGAATTATTCTTTCCTTCAAAAAAATGGTGTATACTTCGATCTGTCTAGCACAACCTTTCTTTTTGTTTTAATAACAAGTTCCGGTTGTAGCAAAAAAATTTTTGTCAAAAATTGTGCTCATAATTTTGCATTTTTTATCGAACCGTTTACGGAACAAATGAGCGCAAGTCTAGCAAAAATTAGAACTTTTTTTTTGAAAAAATAAGTTTGTGGATCTAACTTCCGGGACATCCAAAGAGATGCATTTTGAACTTAAATGATTAATTTTCAACCTTCTTGTATTTTCAACTAAAAACTATCTTTCAGTCAATAAAAAAAAATGGTGGATAAATTATGATTTGAAGGGGAGAATAATTTATCATACAAAATAAAAGTTTATAATGACTTTTTATTTGCATTAAGGTGGTATAAACATAATTTTCCCAAGTTTCTCCAGAAAATTGAAAAAGATTTTGAAAGATTTCAAATATGGAAAAAAATAATCGAAACATTTTAAACAATATTTGTTCATTTTGTAAAAGTGTACACAATTTGAGAAGAAATTTTGATAAATTTAAAAGGCATTTAGGACCTTTCAAAGGTTGGAAAAAATAAAAAATCTTTCGTACGTTTTCAAAAATATTTCATTTTTTAAATATTTTAAATCTATTAAACACTTTAAAGATCCTATATGTATTTTTAACTGGCTAAAGGTATCCGTAAAATTGGCTGAAAATGGTTAAAATTCATTTTCGACCATTTTGGAAATATTATGTAATGTTTTAAAATATTGTTAAATATTCTCTAGAATTTTCATTTCGAAATCTTCAAAATACATGTTTTCTTTTCAGTTTTTTAAAATTATTTTCAAATTATCATTATTTTCGAAACTGTTCAAAAGCTTTTGAATAAATCCTATAAATGATTCCAACTTTTTTTTGTTAATATTTACAAAAGTTTTAAAAATACCTTAAAATCTTCCACATATTTTTCGGAAATTTTTTTAACACTTTGGAATGTTTCAAAAATCTTTTCAAATATTCTTTTAACACTAATATTATATATCTTTTCGAAACTTCTAAAAATACCTTACACTTATTCGAATTAATTCTAAAATGTTATAGAGCTAAAATAACTAAAAAATAAAAAATCATATTAAGTTTTCCATTCAATCATAACAAACCAATTTCATTATCCAAAAATCGCTCAAACTCTTTAAAAAGTTGTAGAATTTAATTTAAAGAATTTTTTTTTAAATTTAAAACAAAACTAAATTTCTAAAACCTTTAAAAGTCTTTCGAAGACATTCAAAGTTTTCATACATTTCTTCAAAATCATGGGAATTATTTTTTTAAATTGCTAAAAAATCAAAGCCTAAATAATAATTAAGATACTCAACGTTTTCGCTTATAATTTCATTTTACACATCTCTTTGAAAGTGTAAAAAAGTTCCCAAATTATAGTTTGGTAGCAAAATATCAAGAGCAGAATAATTTTCTAATAATAATAGACATTTAATACAATAATTTAATAATAATAATCATTATTAATTATTAAATAATTAATAAGTAACTAGTTCAATTTTA
>JAAAKG020081226.1:0-16793 GCA_010014905.2 Druon quercuslanigerum | reverse complement strand
AGGATAATATGTTTTCTTTGAATTTTTACCTTTGAGTGGATTCACAATGCAAAAATAACAGTCTGTGTGATGATCACTGGATTACCTCCAAATTCTCGGCACTGCAAACTTCATTGCTCTTCTCTCACCTCGGTACCAAACTATAATAAAAAGAAACGTATTATAACCTAATTAATGTTATAATAAAATAGTTAATACAATAAAAAATAGAAAATATACTCATCGTCCAGAATATATCTAAAAGAGTTACCTGACATTAGACGCGAAAATACAAAATGGTCCAATTGCAGCAACTTCTCAGAAAGCAAATATTTTCGATTTGTGATTGCCTTTTTTTATATATATATATTTCCTTATATAATCAGAATATATTAAGTAAAACCCATGCACAAAACAAAATTTTTTTTTTCTTGACTCGTTTAATAGAAAAGAAATTCAAGAAAAACATTTTTGGTAATAGATTAAAGATGATATTTTAAATTTAGAAGTTATATCTACTATTTTTCTATAGAAAATCAAAAAGTCGCATGCTTGTTCAAAAATATCAATTTCTTACGAGAAACTCTAACAGAGCCTAAAATCGTTGAAACTTGTAAGTTTAATATTTGAAGTCAAATGATTTTTTTTAAATAACCGATTTTCGGTGAGAAACGCTAACATATCTTATAATTGTTCAAATATTGTAAATTTGATTTTGATATCTTAACCGATTTCCTGTCGAAAAAGGAGCATACCCTAAAATTTTTTAAAAATGTTTTTATTATCTTTGAAATGAAATGAAATACAAAATGCAATAAGTGCAATTTTTCTTTTAAATCTGGTGTTCTAAGTTTCAGACCGATTTCATTCACGATTTCATGTTCTTCGTACTGCTGTAAATAACAGAGCGGACGACGCTTTTTAACAGAAAAATTATTTCGCGACAGTTTAAAAACACAAAATTATCTTCGTTTTGTTTAAAGTTCCTTCGACAACTAAAATCAATGTAAAATTTATCAGAGCGTTCATGGCGGTCCTGCATGTTTACTTTTTGATTCTCCCGATTTAGGATCAAGGCCACTGACAGCCATGCTCGAAATTGCTCTTGTATCAGGAGTTGAGTGTATTGCAAAGTTAAGTCCATTGTGTATCACTTAATAACCTTATTCAAGTTAGAGTTTCATTTTGTGAACTTATCCACCAAATAAAGTTCATTTATTAATTTGAAGTTTAAAAAAAAACATTAGCCATATAAACATACTAAATTGTACTACATTGTGCTCTAGTATTTATATTACCGTATTGAACAGATGGATGTAGTACATAAATCTCCTCTTTTTGGATTTTTCGAATAGGATTTCCACCTGGATACATCACATCTTAAGTAGGACTGTCCCCGGAAGTTGTTGATGTGAAACTCGAAAACAATTACTAAATTAAAGGAAATACGTTTCCCTGGTTTCTTCTCTTTGTGCCAAGAATTTGTACACTCTAGTTGAGTAAATATGTTTTGTGGCAAAATGGCATATATACATTTAATGTTTTTCTTGGAAACTACGAACTTAGTTTTTTTTTAAATCGGGTTTTCGCGCCCTGAGAAACATTTTCTTATTTCAATTAAATAATTTTTTAACAGTTGACACGATTATTTACAGTAAATTATTATATACATTTATAAATGGTTTAAAAAAATTAGGTATTGATATACTTCATTAAAAAAAATCAACGATTAATTAAACAATTTGGAATTTATTAGTTCAAATAAATATTTGTTAAATTTTCGATTAAATATATAAGTTTTCTGTAGAAAATAGATTCATTTTCAACGAGACACTTAAATTTTTGACAAAAAAGTTACCTTTATAAATAAAGAGATAACTTTTTAAACGAAAAAGGGTGAAATATGTGATTAATTTGTTGAATTTTCAAACTTTTAAGAAAAAATATGATGGTCCTCATCAGGCAATAAAAATGTTTTGGACAATATAGGGCTGTTTGAAATATTGTGTGTTAGGTTTGAAAAATTTATAGATAACAATAAAGTGAGTATAAACTATTTCGTAGAATTAACAAAAATATAGTTAAAATATTGTTGTAATGTGGAAAATAAATGCGGAAAAATAACCTTCATTTTTACATTTAAGTAGGAATCTGAGTTTATTCTTATTCCTCTCCAACTTTTCTCAAATTTTGGTCCAGGATTTCATTTGCCGTATAATTTGTTGTCCGTTTGCTAGGTTGGTAGGTCATTCTTGATGAAATTGTATAGTTCCATTTTTATTAAAATAAATTAAATTTGCCAAATCGTAAATACAATTGTATAAGATGTTTCTGTGTTGACTGTGTTTCAGTGATGATTCTTTATCAGAAAAATATGATGACAGTTTTTTAAAAAATGTTTTAATGTTCTAACAGCTCTATATAGTCCAACAAAATTTTGTTACCTGATGAGGAACTTCGAAGCATAGTTGAAACGTTGTATCTAACCATACCATGAGATCTCATGGATGATTTTCTGAAAATAAAATATCTAGACCAGTAATCAACACCAATTTCTCTACATAATTATTTTCAAGTACTCTGGTCAACACAGAAACATCTTATATACTCATAGAAATTTAGTTACGATTGGTTTTACGATTTAGAGAAATCGGGTATGTGTATTAAAAATCGGAATATTTCTTTCAATTTTTAAAAGAAAGGATTGGGAAATTTGCTAAAGTTTATGCTAAAAATTATGAGTCATTCCAAAAGAATAAGACGGAGAAAAATACGAATAGGACAAGTTCGTAAGCCCGTCGTATATCACCGTCAATTCACACTGCGCAATTTTATCCTATAAATACGCACATTATCATTTACGTTAATTTTGAACCCAAACTATTCGCGCCAGCATTTAGTCTGCTAATGCACTATATTGCTTAAAAGGAGATGCTGTTCACTCAAAGTATGGAAAAACTTAAATTTTTTACATAAAAATTTTTTACGCTTTAATAACTGATTAGGTAAACGGGATATTATCTTGAATGAATGTTTAGGGACTTATAGAATACAAACAATTTGCTCCTTAGTCCATTTATTTGTTACAAACAAATTTTATTAACAAATTAGCAAATAGTCTAATTATCGGTAAAAAAAAAATTTCAGTTTGCTAAAAACGCTTCATAGTAATGTAGGAATGATATATGATTACAAAAATAATTTTAAAGTTTATAATAAATACTGTTATAAACAATTCTTATGGCAAAATATTACAATTTT
This sequence comes from Druon quercuslanigerum, assembly GCA_010014905.2. Taxonomy (NCBI): domain Eukaryota; kingdom Metazoa; phylum Arthropoda; class Insecta; order Hymenoptera; family Cynipidae; genus Druon; species Druon quercuslanigerum. The sequence goes on along the minus strand of JAAAKG020081226.1, from coordinate 13,553 downwards.
AGATTTTTTCAAATTATAATTTCCCTCAATCGCCAGAACGACTTCAGGTATTTCTTAAAATAATGAATATATAATAATATTTGATAAAATATAATAATTTGAATTGTTATAAACAAATTAGATAAACAAATTCAAAATTTTGGCACTTTCGAATAGAAATTTTTTTGCTTTTGCACTGGAAATGTTTTAAGCTATTGGATAAATGACAGCTTGTCACAAAAATACTAGAAAATTTAACAATAACAGTTGTTATGAAGAGTTCTCGTGATAAAATATTCAAATTTAAGGTTTTATTCAATTTTAATTTTCTTTCATCGCCAAAATGGCTACTGATATTCCTGAAAAATGTATCTTTTATAATATTTATTAAAATATAACAACTTAAATCTTTATAAACAATATAGCTAAAAAAATTCCAAATTTTGGCAGTTTTACCTACCGGCTTGATAGGCAAACCCCTAAGTTTTCAGAGATTCATATCAGAAAACGGGATTGGCAATAAAGGCAGAAAAACAAGTACTTTTCCATAAATTTCAGAATTTTGAAATATTTCTTCTTTCGTAACTGATACATGGATCCGAACTCACTATCAGTTTTTGTGCTAAATCAGTGTTAGCAGGAATACGAGAAAACTTGCGTGAATTGAACTCTCGAATATTCCTGTAGTCTTTATTCCGAGCTTCACCTGCTTCTTTGGAAAACTGTCCAATTGGTAATGGAAAATGTTTCATAACATCAGATGCATGCAATAATATCTTATGGACAGTTACAGACATTTAGTACCAAGGGTATAAGCGTACGTACTGTTTTGCGGTTTCCATAGTATATATTTGAAATGTTTCCTAGTCAGTTAGCTCTGTACTTATTAATTTATGCAGAATGTACGCAAATATTTCCACTAACTCCAAACCTATCCCTGTAATTTCTGCCGTTATTTCAGGGTCTGCAAAAAACCTTCTTGCGGTGTTCCCGTCATTGGATGTGCCTGAGCCTTGTTTTACTGCATCTATTACCAATCCTGTCTTCTGATGAAATGCTTTGCAAATTCGAGTCTTCACCTTCTTTTGCCAATCTATATATACATCCGTATCTACTCGCCATTTCTTAAAATTAAGTCGATAGGCTATATGTAAAAGATTTTCCATAAAGTGAATCTTGGGATGTAGTGTTGACAATCCATAATCATATGACTTGATATATATAACTTTTCATTTGACTCTATCTAAGTTATTCATCTCTTTAGGTGTAGTTTGACAAATGTATCATAGATGATAAAGTTCCAGAAAGAGCCTGGCAAACTTTTTGTTCAAGCATCGTCAACATCATATCAGGTTTTATCACAAAAGTACCGGAATCGTTCTTTATTAATGTGGGCTTTATTTTATCGATTTCTTTTTGAAGTGATGATATTACTGAATTGTTTTTTTCTGGGGTTTCTTTTGCGAATTCATATAGTATTGGCCTGCAATATGATGTTGAGGATGGATTAGGATTTTGCCATACTACAAAATTGACCAAATTCTCTAAGTGAAGTGGCAGTGGTACCATTGAAACCGTGAAGATATTATTATCCACCATATCTGGATCATGTTTCTTTTGCTTGTACGTGCTTTGGCTTGAAGAAAGATCACAACCGTATTTCATAATTAATCGAATTAATCGAATTAATCGAATCTGGATAACATTCTTCTTTAGCTTTTGCAAATTGTCGTATGCTGGGTAAATGTCAGCATTTCTCTTTTTTGCCTGCATATGGATCATATAATACTGACTTTTAGACAAATCAGCTTCCTCTATTAACGCCAAAGCTTCTTCTTATGTGTCAGAAATCGGAAAATCATTCATATTTTCATTTTCGTCGGAAGGTAAAATTGAATTAATGAATTCTGATACTTTCTTCCTATAACATAGATTTAGCGAGCATGAAAAAGCCTCTCTTATTTCGAGGTCAGTATATTTTTCACGTATATCCATTAATTTCCTTTGTTTTGTTGGAGTAGAACATTTTGCAATGTCACCTGAGTTAGACCTTTCGCATTTGTCATTACTTTCAGGTAGAAATTCCACGATAAAATATGTGTTCAACCAACCTTTATCGTCTAAATCTAATTCTATTTTTAAATACAGCGCCATATCTTCTACACCTCCATTGGAATTAGAAATCAAAAAATCGGATAGCGTCTTTTTGAGAACTTTTAATGCATCCATTTTCCACATATATCTGAAAGGGAATATTGAATCAAAAAAAGTTATTAAAACAAAACATAACTCTGAATACCATGGCTACGGAAGAGAATTCTATTTCTAAATGATTCATTTGAAGGAACCAGATTTTTTCTGCGTGAAATTGATAAAATTTGGAATTTGTGTATCTAAATTGTTCATAAAGATTTAAGTTCTTATATTTTATCAAATATTATTAAATGTTTATGCTTTTAAGAAATACCTGAAGTCGTTCTGGCGATTGAAGGAAATTATAATTTGAAAAAATCTAAAATTTTTATATTTTGCCATAAGAATTATTTATAAAAATGGTTATTATACACTTTTAAATTATTTTTGTAATGATATATAATTCTAATGCGAAAATACTAATGCGAAAATTATTTGTATTCTATGAGTCCCTAAACATTCATTTAAGACAATATAACGTTTACCTAATCAGCTATTAGAGCGTAGAAAAGTGGTAGGTAAAAAATTAGAGTTTTTTCATACTTTGAGTGAAAAAATTATTAATAAACAAGTGAAAGAGACAAAAGTTCAGAGCGTCAAGCTTTTCAGAATTTAATGAACTTTAATTTAAAAAAAAAAATTAAAAATGGGACCAAAATTGAAGGCTCTGGACTATGTGGTGGACTGGCGATAGGTTGGAATACGAGAAACCCCGCCGACGCCCACCCTATCGGGCGCTATAAGGCGCATAAGGCATGTAGGCGCCCTCTAAGATCATTTTTTGCAACAATAAAAATGATTTTAGTATTAAACAAGAGAAAGCAGAAGAAATTTACTTAAAATGCTACTCCGTATACATTATGTACTCCATACGTTATTTCATTAACACATAACATCGTACATGCGAATTCCAAATTATACTTCCAAAGCAAATAAAAGTGCTGTGGGGATTAATTTTTTTGACGTTCCAGGATTCCTAATTATGTAACAAATAATTGTATTCTCTTGCATATAACAGAATTTTCTCACATTCCATAAAGTGTCAGAAATGTATTGATTATCAGCGTTTATCAAACTATAAATAATTTAAAATTGTTGCAACATATTATTGTCTAAACGAAAGGATTTAAAATCCTCATTCTATATAATAATACTATAAAGACACTCCTTAAAATTATAATTATTTACAAAATATATACGATAAAAAAAAAATCTAGTTATTTAAAAAAATGATTTATTATCTCCCTTATCTAGTTTCGCTTTTTAACCAATATTCTAGTATTTCAAATATTCGAAGTTAAAGTAAAGGAATATTTGAATTTATTGAATGTATTAAATTGAAGGATAAAGCGACAAAAAGTTTGACCGTTTCATTCTAGAGATAATTTTATTTCAAGAGAAAACTATTTTAAAAAGTTGGCGCTTTGACGGTTTTGTACCGTGCTATTCGTGCGGCATCTCAAATTTATAAAAAACCAATTAAATGATACGTTTATTTTGGTGTCACTTTTACTTTCTAAATCAAGTTTTGTCAATAATTAAATCGGATAATTGTACAAAACTTATATTTAGAAACAATTATTTACGGTAAAAAATATTTACATGAATATATTTAGTTAAAATAATTTTTTTTTATAACTCATTATGAAACAAATATTTATGGCTTAAAATATATTATCACTGACTCAGCACTTGCCAGTACTAAGTTTGATTAAACTAGAGATTTTTTTATTTCACAGAGGAATTTAATAGATTAATTTTTAAGATAATAGCTTCATGCAAATATTATTTACTCTTGCCAATTATTCCTAAATATAATGTTTTTACCATTCTTTGACTTAATTAATAATAAGACTTGCTTAAGAAAACAAAAGCCACACCAATATAAACAAATAAATTTAATTGTTTTCTAAAAATAAATTATTGCAAGCATTTAAATATATATACCACTGCTATGTTGTGGAAAACATCTTCTTTAATAAAAGTCAAAAATTAATTATAAAAGTGGCACAAAAAATAATGGGCTCATCAAGGTATCTTTAGGAAGGAAATGGTATGGATAAGCAGGACCTTTTGCGTACACTCTCGTCGGAATTGTTAGTAAACGATAAAAATTCCACTATGCCATTTAAACTTCTGCAACCACACAAGCTGTGGAGAAATAAACAATACTTTATAGATTTAATATTTTCACGATGATTAATTTTGATAAAAAGAGATATCTCGGGTTCCAATCATGTACAAAAAACTACGAATTTTGCCGACGTTTCGTGAACATTGCAGTTTACTTCTTCAGAGCTGATCTGAAACTAAGGTATCAGGTTATGTTGTTCTTATGTATACACTCTCTACAATGCCTGTGATTTTTTTTTTTTTAATCTGGGAGGACGAAAAGCCAAAACGGATTGGTGTTGTATCCAATGTCCCTCTTGATGTTATCAGGGTTTTGAAAGATTTCGAATTAGTTCTCTATGTTTTCTTTGGAAAATGTTGTGAGTTTAGGTAAGCATAGTATATTAATAAACCGAAAGAAGTCGGTAGTTCCCATAAATAAATTAATATTTCCTTATAATTTTGTATTCTTGTACTATGTGCGCCCATAACATTTTCCTTATCTTAGTGGCCTAATTATGAGATTAAAATAAATACATATGCTTTTTAAAGTACTATGATATATAATAAATAATAATTATAATTTAATATAAATATTAAAATACCTGCATCAGCCTGAATGCAATTTTAATATTTGTCAGCGACTTGTTTAATCTAGATTATTTATCATTTTTATAGTTATTTGTCACGACATTTTCAATATAATGAAGATTCTTCAATGTTGAATGTGTATAAAAATTCTTAAATTTTGCTGATTTAGAAAATCAAAAGTCAAAACCTTTTAATTCTAAATGTACGAATGAAAAAAATTGTTAATATAAGTCGTCAAAATTACATTATTTTGATTTATAAATTAGAAAGGTATGTAATTTTGAATGTTTTCATTTAATCGTTCAATTTTGAATGCCCAAAATAAAAAATTATTCAATTTTAATCATTTAAATTTTTTTTATTGAATATTCGTTAGTATTAATTGTGTTTGTAGGCACGTTAAATTTTTCATATATGATCAGATTAAACAAAGCTTTGACACACATTTTTGAAACGTAAAAGGAAAGGATTTCAAAAGTTTTGAGAAAATTTCTTTTTATATTTTCACATTATGTGTACAGCTATTTGTAGTATTTGGAAAAGCAGAAAACTTATTCTCAAGTGAATTTCTGTGTTAACATAAAAATTATCCGAGTTACAAAATTTGCACACAAAATAAAAATTAAAATTATAACAAGATTATCATAGCAACTTCTGCTTCTTCAACTTCTTCTTCTTCATTCTGCATTTTGTTGAAAAATCGAAAATCCAAATTTTCATCACACAAAAAATAAAAAATTCCACCTTGCGGTCAAACTATGAAACATACGATATAAGATGGAAAACAAGAATTAGTCCACCAAAGAATATTTACAAATTCCTGCAACATCAAGGAGTTTGGAAAGACTGCTCACTAAAAAGCGAAACATGTTTCAGGAAAAAAGAGATTCGCGGCCATCCCATTTCATAAAGGAATATGTTTATCTTTACGAAAACTTAGGTACCTTGAAGGAAGAAATATAGTGAACAGAAATTTATAGATTATAGATCAAATAAATGTTGTATATGACTCAAAAATTATCATTTATTTATCCATTAGAATAAAGTACCTCCTGTTCAGGGTTCTCACGGAGCAATAGAACCGATTTTAACCAAAAGTTTTTGCAAATCTTATTTTCTTTTTTACTGCCGGGAAATGACCGGAGATTTCTACGGAGAATGAGAAGTGTTTTTAATTTTCAGTAAAAAATGTTATCGAGAATATCAAAGGAAGATTTGATATTTAAAAATTATAAAATATAGTTTTCATAACGCCCGTGAAGTTCGCCCCCCGAAGTTCACATTTCTTAAATTTTCTTTTTACATACGTTTGTACGTCGTTTGTACTGTTTGTAAAACCAATATTTTTATTTGTACCCTCCTGGTTATAAAATTAGGGACGGCATTTATTTCGGGAGGCTAACTTCACGCCCTCCCCAAATAGAAAATTACTCAAATTTTCTTTTTCTATACGTCTTATGTCATTTGCACTGTTTAAACATCCAATTTTTTTTGTTTGTGCTTCTAGGTTGTGCAGCTGGGTGCATATCAAAATTTTATTTTGTTTTTTATTTTATTGTACTATGCCAATAAATTGAAACATGTTTATAGTCACAAAAATTAAACGCATTAAGCTCAAGATTATATTCCCAACCTTAAAATAATCTTCATAAATACAACAAATCGACGCTCGCTACATTTCAGGAAACAGGTCCGAAGATTTACCACGTAAAATATACAATAAATCTTTAGATTAAAAATTGTCTACAAAAGTCACTTTCAATAAATTCTAATATATGTTATCAGTCCTAATATAATTTTCAGAAACTGCATAAATGCACATCTCAGCACTTGTTCCGATTTGTTTCTTTAAAAGTTCCAGGGGTGAACATTTGAGGTTAACATTTTGTTATCCGCCATTTTGATTGAAACTTTCAAATTTTGGACTAATAATGAATTCTAAATCAAGTGTATCACACGTCGCGTCACATGGTAACTAACAAACAAATTGATAGCATAAAAACAATAATGATAACCGCAAAAAATTATGTGTGAGGATTAAAAAAAAACATTAAAATTTTTGAAATTTGTGTTCATGACATGAAAACTTGATTTTCCTACTAGGCGGGCAACTCAGATGGTGCAAACGAAAATATGAAATGTACAAACAGTGCGAAGGACGTACAAACGTATCCAAAAGCAAAATTTGAGAAATTTGAATTTCACGGGAATAGCGCGAAATTTCGATTTCCCCTTAGCCGGACATCAAGGAGGGTGCAAACGAAAATATTAAACGTCCAAACAGTAAAAAGGACATACAAACGTATGCAAAAAGAAAATTTGAGAAATTTGAATTTGGGAGGGGGAATGTGGGAAGTTAGCCCTCTGAAGTCAATATCGCCCCTAATTTCGTAACCAGGAGGGTAAAAACAAAAATATTGGACGTACAAGCCATAAAAACGACGTAAAAACGTATGTAAGAAGAAAATTTGAAAAATGTGAAACTGGTGGGGGGGACTTTACGGGGGTGTTTTCATATTCCTGAAAAGGCTACTCTCTCTTCTCACTGAATTTTTAAAAAATAAACTGTTGAAAAAGTGATACAAATGCTATATTTACATAATTTTTATGGTAATTTATTAAATTTGAAAAAAATGTTTAAATCAAGAATTTTTCCCAACCACAAAAGTGGCAAAATTTCGTTGGTATATTTAAAAAAAAATGTATTTGATAGTTATTAAATAATATAAGGTAGATACCTTTATCAGCCCTTACCATTTAATTTCGATAATTAAAGTTTGTTCATTTAATACTCTGAAATTTTAAATGTTTTATTTTATTATAATGTTTTTTTTTGAAACCCTTAACATAAAACGTATTGAAATCAGAAGATTTCCATTTTCAAACGTGTTCATTATTAGACGATTGAATAAAGAGTTTTCGAATGGCAAAATTTTTAAGTGTTAATCTGAAAGAGTCAACAATTTTTAAATTCAGAAGGGTTTAATTTTGTCCGATTCTAGTTGTGGTTTAGTTTTAAATACTTTACATGAAGAAAACTTGAACTTTAATAGTTTGAAAACAAGCTTAAACTATAACAAGTTCGACTTTGTAAGTGAATAATTGAGAAAAAATAATATTTTATCAATTTTCAATATTTAAATTATATTAGGAAAGGAATTTAAAACTATAATTATATTTTATAATAAAAAATTAGTAAAAAATTGTTCTTAAATTATTTTTAGGATGCTAAACAGCTGTAATAAAAAACAAAATGTCATCAGCAAATAACTTTGAGTTAAAATCAGTTTATATCAGTTCCAATTTTCTTATTATAATATCGCACAAAAATATTATAGAACACAAGTGATGAAAATTTTAATTTTATAATATACAACTTATTAGAAAAAAGCCTGCAAAAACATGTTACACATTTCAACATGAATAATATATAAGGTATTATTATTACGAGTTACTTTTTATCACATAAAAACTTTTTAATTATGAATTAAAAATTTACCCCACGTTTTTTTAAATTGTAGAACTGTATATAGGCCGAGTAATAGCAAGCAGCACATTGAGACAGTATTGTCTTCATGTCTGTTTCGATCTTCAATCTCCATTCTACATGTATCAGTGTCGATTTTTGGAATCATAATTATGAATTGGAAACATAAAATGCCTTTTGTCAGTTGCATATTGGATTATCGAAATTCAGTCTACGAGCCATTTAAATTTAAAAAAACGATCCGACAGTAGCACGGATCGTGTGTCGGATTTTCGACATTCGATGGACGGGCCGATCGAATCGAAAAATTCGAACTGACGTCAGTGCGCGTCGAATTTCGGTTTCAACATTCGAGCGAGGGTGCGATCGAATCGAAAAATTCGAACCGACGATAGCACACATTGAAGTTATGTTTTGGATATACCAGCGATGGGCCGATCGAATCGAAAAATTCGAACCGACGATTGCACGCGTCGAAGTTCGGTTTTGGACATTCCAGCAATGGGCCGATTGAATTGAAAAATTAGAACCAAACGTGGTACGGATCGTATTCGGTTTTTTGGCAATCGAAGTGCGTACAATGTCGGTTCGAAATCGGATCAAATTTTTTTGCACACATCTATAGCAGAACTTTTCATCTAGACTATGTCGCTAGATGACAAAGGTGTTCTGAACGTAACGGAACCATAATTCTTATTTAAGTTTGTATTTGTTAAAGATTTTAGTTTTAAGATGTTCCCTAAAGATGTTTGCTATTACAGGCGATATTGGCTATACTATTGCTGCTCCTAAGGTGTGTTCGCAGAATTGGTTATTGAAAGGGAAGTAAGTATTATTGAGACAGTGTTCTATCGAAGGTATGAGCTCAGAAGGGAAGTTTGTAAGAGATTTAATAATATTAATTGTATCAGAGATTTGTTACTTTCGTGAAGAGAGATACTATGTCGAAACTCACTATGATGTCTTCGTGTTCAATGTGAATCTGTTGTATCTTTTTGATAAAGTCAAATGAGTTTTGGACGTGAGTGATAGAGTTTCATGTAGAAGGATTTAGTTCTGTGGCGAGGAAGTGTGCTATTTTGTAAGTTGGTCAGTTTATTGCGCTGAAGATAGGCCTGAGTGGAATGTTGTTTTTTTGATTTTTGGTAGCCCGTAAAGTCTTGGAGAACTGGGATTAGTAGGTATTAATTTAGATATTGTTTGGATGTCAAATTTAGATTCTTTTGAGAAGTGTCTTTGCTTTACTGACAAGGGTTTTTTTGTTTTACTGACTATTGTTTTTTTTTGGGGTTCCTTTTTAGTATTTTAAATGTATCGTCAGTTAGAAGGTTAATGATCTTGTGGTTATAGTCTTCTTTATTCATTATTACTGTTGTGTTGCCTTTGTCCGCGGGTAATGTTATGATGTCTTTGTTCCGATTGAGTTCTTTAATTCCGATTTTTTCTTGATTTATCATATTGTGGATTCCAAATTGCTGATGATTTCTTCTTTCAGGATTTAAAAAGGAGCTAATATGAAATTATGTCCTATAGATAAGGCTAAATTCATTTTATTGCTGACAGGATGGTCAGAGACGTGTTTTACTGTATTAGTTAGTGGTGTTGGCCTTACTGGAAGTAATTTGTCAAATTTTATTTTTTGTTTTAGAGTGGAAAGATCTCTAATCCGTTGGGATTGATCAAATAATATGCGGTCTAATGCAGACCAAATGTCAAATCTATGGGTGTTTGATGGGAAAAGGTCAAGTCCTAATAGCAGTTTTTTTGAGGTAGTGTGCAAGACAAATTTGGTGTGTTGTATTCTTTCTTTCAAAAGAAGCAATCTTGTGTTATGCAAAATTGATTTGGATTTTGATGTTCCCAAATTATTTTTCAATTGTAAGAATTTTGGAACGATTTCCTTGTCCCTGCATCGTTTAAAAAAGCTAAGGATGTTAATAGCTTATCTTGAGAAGTCTTGAGGCGAAATTCCTAGTTTTTTGTACAGGATTGGAACTTGAAATATCTTTTTCTATCAAACAATACATTATTATTCTTACTTTTATTAGTGGTCACTTTTTAATAGGTGAATCCCTCACGAGAATCCCACACATTTAAAAGATGCGTTAAGATGTTTAGAAGCGGTGGTATAAAGTATATTCAAACTAGTTAAATATTCGTGACTAAACTCGATTTTCTGTTGACAAAATTTGTTAGCTATTTAAATCAAATTCAGTTTCCCTTTGTTAGGGCCGTGTGACGAGTGTAGTTAGTGTAGTCAGTGTAGTTCTCAGATCAATATTTTTTCACACATTTTAATAAATAAAATTTTTAATAAGGCGGGACAAATTTTTGGAAAATATTACTGAATATTAAGGGACCGTTTGTGCCAGGGAACAGAGTTAGGGAAAGAAAAAAGCGAACGGCAGAAGTTTGACTTCTACCTTTCTCTGTCGGTAATTATGCAATCTGTTTTACCTACAGACTCCTAGAAGTTCGAAGTAGTCTACCCGTTGCACTAGTGCTGCTCTAAAACAGCTGATACGTATGTCAGAAAAAATTTGTTTATTTGCAATTCAAGTGTGCACATTCGATTCTGTATTATTTGTTTATGATGTTCGCGAGCGATTTTTGTTGTTTTACCCCACTATGATAAATATAAACCCTAATACGAGGCCTTTTGATAACACTGATGATTCCTTCCAGTGTTCTACAGCACTGTCAGTACTTCTTCAAATTATTAATTAAAAAAAAACTTTCCACAATTTTAATTATTGAAGACCACAGACACATTCCTACGTGCCCTTTTATTATCGTGCCAAATTTTCATTACGATATCTCATTCCGCGTGGACGTAAGTTGGGAAAGAAAAGTATCAATATAACTTCCACTTTTTCTGTCATCGAAAATATTTTTTTTTTAAATTTCCACCGAAACAAAGCAGACACGTGCAATTTATCGCCTCCTCTTTCATTTACCAAACTTTCAGAGCGATACCTCATTTCGTTTAGACGTAAGTTGGGAAAGATAAATTGAGGACCAGGTTTGGTCATGTGACCTTCTCGTCACATGGCCTCAATACGAAAATTAGTTTTTATTTTGATTAACTATGGCGCACCACTCTCATCAGTTAAGAGAAAATATGTGTTAATCTAGGGGATGCAGAGATTTTTATGAAAAGATGGTTGTCGCACGTCAGGAACATCACCTCAAAACAAAAATCTCAAAATAATCAAACAATTTTTTTCCTGTTACTTTAGCTAAAAAAATTTCTTGTATTTTTTAGTACAATGCCTTATCAGTCTTACAAAAATATATTATGTTCATAAAAATCCGTGAATCGGAGTTCGAGAAAAAACACTTTTTTTTCTTTTCCCTCCATTACATAAAATGTAATTTTAAGGTTAATATTTTTCGTAGTTTTTCGCTAAATTATGATGAAAATTAACATAAATATAGCCTGATACGAGATGGACCAATTTTCCATGCTTACCTGGCTAGACCTTTTAATATGAATACGCGCCAAAGAATCCTGGTGAATGGCAAACGTACTTAGACAAGATTTTTTTTTTTAAAGTCAAGGAATTTTATTGATCAGGGAAAAGTCAGGGATTAAAAAAATCTTAAAAAAGTTGAGGAGTTCTTATAACCTTAAATATCTGTCAAGCAGGACAAATTTGAATCTTTACATTTTAATTTGAAATCTTTTTTTTATGTTTATGAGAGATTCTAGTTTAAAAATGGTACAAGTTCAAGATTCTAATCTTTTATTAATAATGTTCCGGGAAAAATAAAAATTGCTCAGGGAGAAATTATGGAATTTCTGTAATTAAGTTTTTCTGTAACCCTTATATAATGTTCTTATTATTGACTTATTTACCATGTGTTTATATTTATATTCCTTTTTTGGATGTGCTTTCTTTTGAGGTTCACCCTTTTTGGTGGACATTTCACTAGAAAATGCATAATTCCTACATCAAAATTCAACTGTTTGGTTACGAATTGAACAACTTTATTAAAAAATCATCCTATTTTGTTTAAAAATCATCTGTTTTGTTGAAGTCTCGGCTTTTTAAGTTTAAAATTTAAGTGTCTTCGTAGAAAATTTACTTTTTATTCAAAACTCATAGTTCGATATTGAAAAATCGAAGTGAAATCGTTTTTCATAGAAAATTCAATTAGCTCTTGAAAATTGGTGTTACTAGTTAAAAAATTAACCTACTTTAGTAGAAATTGTATCTTTCTTGGATAAAAATGCAACCGCTTAGTTGAAAATACAACCATTATGTTAAAAAGTCATCGTTATAAAATATCATGTGTCAAAAATATTACAAGATTGAAATGCTAGTATTTGAATGTTAATGGTTAGGAGACATAGAAAATTGGCCAAGAAAAAATCAGAGAATTTTGAAAATGAAGTTTTCACCCTGCACAGCAATTATTATTTTAAATGCAAAAAATGTATACTAGTTTCAAACCCCATATCTTCTTATTTCTGAAAACCATACATTACGCACAGAAGGAGTGGCGGTAGATTTTTTTAAAGGTTCCTTAGAGAGTAGGGGGTCTTGGAGATACCTTACAATCTGTTACGTAATCTAAATGCGACCTCTTATATCAATTTTTACATATCAGAATGTTCACTTGGGAAGGGGGGGGGGGCAGGAGTTACGCCAAAAACTCTGGTTTTCGGATCTGTTTTTTCTCATTTTTTCAAGAAATTTCAACTTTTTCTTGATTTTTTTTAATGATTGTGTTGGATGAAAGTTGCACTATTTGATGGAATATTTAATTATTTTGTTGAAATTGCAACTATTTTGTGAAAAACTTACATTTTTTGGTCAGAAATTCTACCGCTTGGTTGTAATGTTTACTGCTTTACTAGAAATTGATCTCTTTGGTTACAAATCTCTTGAAAATGTATTTGGTGGAAAATTAAACTATTTCGTTGTAAATTCATTCTTTTGGTTGAAAATTAATTTTTTTAAACTGAAACTTAACATACTATTTTTACAATTTGAAAGTGATCTTTGCTTGTTAAAACTTCATGAATGAAAATTCAATTACCTGATTGAAAGTTTTAATTGAAAATATAAATATTTCATTATTAATTAAAAATTTATATTATTATTAAATGTAGATGTTAATTTTGTTTGTCTACTAGTCTATATCAATATTATTAAAATATTGATAAATCTTAAGATTGTGAAAA
>JAAAKG020081215.1:0-16793 GCA_010014905.2 Druon quercuslanigerum | reverse complement strand
ACAAATTATATTAGATGACAAAAATACATCTAAGTGGATCACAAACAATGAGATTAGAAAACAATCGGAAGAAAATTCGGTTCGTTTCTGCCTGAAACTGTTCCAATCATGCATTTGTTTATAATAATTGTTAATAAATTTAACAAATTATATCAGATGAGAAAAATACATCAGTGTTTATCACAGGCAATGAGATTCGGAGACAATCGGTAGAAAATTTGGTGCTTTTTTCCGTAAAACTGTTTAAATCATGCATTTGTTTATAATAATTGTTAATAAATTTAACAAATTATATCGGATACTACATTTTCATGATCACATTTCATGCCATTGCTCTAAACAATCGATTTCAGTACATAAATATACTTCACAAAAACATAATCCATCATACTGGCTATTTGTTTGCAAATATTTGTTTATAACAAATAAATTGACATATCAACAAATTTTTTTTTCTTCCGCTGATACTTTTGTATCAAACCTGAGGCCTGATGTCACTAAGAACAATTTTCACATAGAATTAAAAAAAAAATTTTTTAAATCAAAATTTTTTTGCTATTTTTAGCTCTATAAAAATTGAAACAAACAAAAATTTAAAAATCGGTTTGGACGAATTTCTTGAGAATTTAATGCTGAATTAAAAAAAAATAAAATTGAAAATCGATGAAATATTGTGACCTACAGGTTATTTTGAACATCGTTTTTTCATTTCTATTGCTATTTTTATTTTTATTGCTTTTTATCCCATTAGCCATTAATATGCTATTTTGAACTCATTTAGGGTATAAATTTTGAATTGTACACACATTCGTAGAAAAATTAAATTAGACTTTTCTAGTAATACTATACCAAAAAGTTTTTAATGCACATAACGTTTTTGCACGTCCGTCATACGTTTTTCAACGAAGAGAAGTAGGGGAAATGAGGGGAAGGAAAGACGAGAAAATAAGGGAAAATGAGACAAAGGATGCATAAATCAGGGGTAAGGAATTGAAGGGAAATGAGGGATGGAAACTTAGTGAAACTAACGGGAAATGAGGCGAGTGAAAGTAGGGGTGGGGCGGGATGAGGGAGGAAAAGTATGGGAATTATGGTAAGTGGGAATAGGAGAGGAAGGGTAGTGAAGGATAGAAATAGTGGGAGTGAAGAAAACTGAGTGATGGAAAATTAGGCGAAGTGAAGGGGGGATTATGTAATGTCGGTAGTAAGGGACAATGAGGTGAGGGAAGGAGGAGATGTGTGGGGAAATAAAAATAGGAGAAGTATGGGAGAGCAATTATCGCAAGGAAGAGGATTAGTGAGGGGATTGTAATCAGGGGAAGTAGGGATAGGGGTACCGATTAAGGGAGAAGTAGAGAAAATTAGGGAAAGGGAAGAGAGTGTGAATATGGAGAGTGAAGATAATTGAAGAAGTGAGGAGTAGTTGCATTGAGACATTATGAAATTGAATGTTAAGTGAGGGTTAGTACGAGAAATGATTAGAAATGAGGGGAAGTAGAGTAGGGAAACTATGGGAGAAGAAGGTTTTAAAAATTTAAGCGAATTTTTTATTTTTGTATTCATACGAACTAACTTTTTCACTAAAAAAATATTCCCCAAGAGTGGATAACTCTTGATATCTGGTATTTAAATCTCCGTGAAATATTTTAAATATTAAATTTTTTGAGGAAATCTTTGAAATATTTTATAATTTGTTTGAAATCTTTGAAATTTTCTGAAATAGTTTCTAATATTTCGAAATCGTTGAAATTTAAAAATATATTATACAAGTAATTTAAAGGAGTCTACATTACCATCAGAGGTAGTTATTATCGATCATTATATATACTCATCCACAATTTGTAAAAAAATAAAATAAATTTATCGATCAAGTTAACTCTTCAAATGAAAGAAAATATTTCACGTCATTTTTGACTAGATGGACAATAAATATTTTTAATTTAAAAATTGCATTTTTCTGAAAAGATCTTCTTACTTTGCTCTACTCTGATGATAATAAAAATTCCTTTAAATGATTCGTATCATAAATAGAAAAGCATGCTACCGACAATCAGAAATACTCTGGTTCGTTTCCCAGTGGAGCGAAGCAAGCCTGTGAATGCTTCTTTTTTATACCTGTTACTTTAGTTGTATCTTATTTGTTATTCTGATAATATCAGAATGGAATTTTTGTCTATTCGAGCTTATCCTTAATTAAAATTGACGGACTATTTATTATAACTTGTAATACAAGAGATCAAAATTAATACATTTGAAATTGCATAACATCCTGAGCCTGGTCATTTGTATAGTTTTCTTTGTAAATGCACAGAGAGAGAGAGAGAGAGAGAGAGAGAGAGAGAGAGAGAGAGAGAGAGAGAGAGATGAGCTAGCTTATTTGATACTGTATGCAAAATCTGATAATAAAGCACAACTCGAGGAATCACTCTAAAGAATCTAGAGAGTTCAGCTCAGCCCATCAGTAACAAAGTACCTCCTTAGTTTAGACCCCCTCATTGGATAGGAGATCGCAAGAAGAAGATTCTGAATCTCTTCAAGAAATGCATTCTTGCCTCTTGTTTTCCTGCCTCCTATTACAAGATCAATAAAAGGAACATCCTCCTCAATGGAAACATGTCTCTTAATTCCAATGACTGATCACATTCAAGTTCATGTAGATGCCATATTGAAATCAATATACAAACCTTTTTATTGTTAAGATTTCAAATAGGATTATTTAACATTTTTAAGACAATAGTTGAGTTTTCAGCAAAAAAAGATTATCGACTAAAGGCGATCAATTTTCAACGCAAAAGGGTGATTTTTGAACGACTACAATTTATTTTTTTACAATAAAATTGGATGAACAACTAAACAGTTGAACTTTCAATAAAAAACGAATTTTCTCCAAATAAGTTGAATATAACCAAAAAATATACCATTCCCACTTTTAGTTGAAATTTCTTTTTTTTTAATTGGAACATTCGTCCACTTTTAGTAGAAAACTAAAATTCTTGGAAAATTAGGAAAGGGGAAGTGCAGATAAATGAGGAAGGGGAAATAATGGAAGTGAGATGAAACGAGGGAAGGGTAAGTAGGGGAAGTAGGGGAAGTGAGAGAATTAAGGGAAGGGGAATTGGAAGAAACGAGGGGTAGAGAAATTAAGGGAAAGTAGGGGAAACAAGGGTAGGGGAAGAAGGGAAAGTAAGAGAAAGTATGAGAAATAACGGAGGGGAAAATGAGGTAATATATTATTAATTACATTTTTATCCTGAGATAAGACGTCAAATCTTAATTAATGGATTATAATCCATTATTAATTAAAGTATTTTCAAAAAATAAAACAAATTAAGTAAAAATATTGCAATTTCAACGAAAAATTATTTTTTACCGAAAGATATATATTTTCAACCCGAAAATCGAATTTAATAAGAAGAAGGAACCTAGCCTTTTCATTTTTGCTTGAAAATTGATTTTTTTAATTGGAAATTTTTTAATTAGAATTTTTGGATTTCAAAAAGTGGATGCTTTACAAGTTGAAAATGCAATTATAAAGTAGAAAATTAAGCTTGTTTGTTGGTGATTTATCATTTTGGTTGATGATTCGACTATTTTGTTAAAGATTCTCCATTTACAGTGGAACTTACCTTGTAAAAAATCGTTCTTTTTTTCTTGAAAATTAGTTTTCTAGACTGACAATTAAAGGATTCCATTTATATACACATGACTCTCGGTTTAGCCACTGTGTCGGGAGTTACATGCAAGTAGCCTTGTTGCTAAATGAGAGGGTCGAAATGCAAAGAGCCAGAGACCGTCTAAACCGTTTCCAATTTAAATACATAATTTTGCGCAACCTCTGAAAATGAGTACTCGCGCACCTGCGCCTTTCCGCGACGTTGTTGGCGTTTTTCAGGAAAGTGTCGCAACCGTCTCTCGCCTCACGCGCATGAGAAACTGCGTGGGTCAGCAGTTCTAGAAATTACTAAACCGCGAGTGGCTATACCGAGATTGGGGTATGCTTATTGATTTTTTTTTTCGACAATGATTTCATAAAAATAAGGTAGTTTTACAATAGCTTTGTACCTTGTGTGAAAGGGATATGCATTTCAGAGATTTGTCGCAACAATTGCCTTGTAGAGCAGGATCATTTTTAGTCAGACCACTAGTATAGCCTGAGAGCAAGCAATGGCCGTCTAGGAGTGGAGGTAAATCGGCCAGTGTAATATCAGTAAATGCAAGGCCAATAATTATAGTTAGCACAGATTTTGTAGATGCCATTTTCGTTTCCTGTAAAAAAACGAAAAATACAAGATTCACTTTTTTATTTCCGAAAACTAATTGAAAAAGGGTTCAACGACTAAGGGGTAATGTTACGACCTTAGATAACTTTAAATAGGTAAAACAAGCAACGGTACAGTTAAAAAATAACTTGGCAAACTTGAAAATCAAAGAGGTACCCTACAGGCGCAATCGATCGCACGAAATAATTCAATCGGTCCGATTGACTTCAAGCTGGACCCACTGCTGGTCCACGCGAGCTCACTATCGTGCTTATGCGCTATTCTGACGCAACGTCATGACGCAGTTATCCAGCTAGGCCGATAAGGTTTATCACTTTATCGCGACGCTCCTGTTTATTCGAACTTGACTAACCATCAAAATCGATCTATTTATTTTCAAAATGCAATTATTTGGTTAAATTTTGAAACCTGTGGACATTTATTTTGTGGTTAAGAGGATTTATTTTAGTTGAAAATTCATCTCTGTTCGATAATTTATCTATTTAAAACTGATTTTTTTTGGCTAAAGAATTAATTTCATTAACTGGACATTTAACAATTCCATTGTTGGTTTAAAATGCACCTTTTCCAGAGAAAAATTAAACTATATAGTTAATATTCATGTTTTTCGTTTAAAGTTCAACAAACTGATAGAAAATTAATTTATTTTATTGAAAATTTAACGACTTGGTTAAATTAAAGTATATACTTTTAAGAAAATTCAACTGTTTCGTAGATAATTCGTCCTTATGGTATCAAAATTTAAAATTTTTGATTCAAACTTATATTTTTTGGTAAAACACAAATCTTTTTGATAAAAACTTATAATTTTTGGTTAAAAAAAACTATTTCTTTCAAAATTCTTTTTTTCGGTTAAGAATTAATTTTTTAAACTAAACATTCAATTATTTAATTTTCAAAAAAATTCATGTATTTTGTTGAAAATTTAACTATTTGGTAAAAAGTGAAACTATTTTGATTTAAATTGAACTATTTAATAGATAATTCGATATTTTTACTTCAAAATGTTACAATTATGTTAAACACTCACGTATTTTGTTAAGCATTTGTAATCTTTTTTGTAAAAACTTTAAATTTATGGTTAGAAATTAAACTATTTGTTTAAAGATTTAACTATTTTATTGGAAATTCCTTTTTTTATAACTAATTTATTCAGCCAAAAATTTAACTATCTGGTTTAAAAAATTAAATGAAGAATTTAAATGAAAATTATTCTGTTTTAGTTGAGCATTCAACTATTTTGTTAAAAATTCATGCGCTCTGTTAAAAGATTAATCCTTGTGATAAGAAATGTATATTTTTGGTTAGAAAACAAAACTATTTGGTTGAAATTTTAACTATTTTGTTAAAAATTCGTTTTTTTCTAAACAATTTATTTCCAATTTATGAACAATTTATTTATGAAAATTTTTGTAATTTGTTGAAAATTCTTCTTTTTGCTAAAAACTTAGAATAAAATTTTCCGCCTAAAAATTTATATTTGCGGGTTAAAAGTTTAAATTTTTTGATAATAATATATATTTTTAGTTAAAAATGCATCTTTTTTAAAATTAATAATTTAACTATTCCATTTTTTGCTAGAAAATTACTCTTCTTAATTAAAAATTACTCTTTATTTTGGCTATATTTTTTTTAATATTCATCTATTATTGTTTTCAGATTAAAATATGTTTTAGTCAAAATGTAAACTATTGAGTGTTTCGTTGAGAATTTATTTTTTTAAATTTAACTATTTAGTTGCAAGATAACTTTATTGTAAAAAATTTATCTTTTTGGCTTTGTTGAACAATATATTTCGTGAGAAATTCATATTTCTGGTTATAATTTAATTATTTTGTTAAATATTAAACTATTTTATTGTTCCTTAAATTAAAATTTATTTATTCTATTTGTTGGTAAAGGTAAATTACGTTTTTTAAATTATTGTTTAAATTCAAAGTAATAATAATTGAAATAGAATATTTCACTATGATTTTCTTTTTAGTTTTTAGTATTTCAAATTCAAAAAGTAATTTGAAAAAAATACTAATAATTAACAAAAACTTTTTTTAATAAAAATATGTCACTATTGTATTTTTTGTAAAGAAATGAAATTTATTAAAAACAGTTTCTTTAAATTGTTTAAATTTGATAATTTTTCGGTGATATCATAAACTGTTGGGAAATTTTATTTATTTGACGTGTTCTCAAAGAGTTAAAAAATAAAAAAAATAATAAATTTAAAAATTTGAAGATTTAATAAATAATAAATAAATCAATCATAATATTATTGTACTCACAAAATACGTCTAGGGAAAGTCGCCGACATAGGTAACTAATGAATATTCATGAAAATGTGTCAGTCTATATATACTATTCGCTTTCTTATTTGCGTAAATTAGTAGGCACTTTTTCTAGTTTCAAAAGTCACGACGAAAACAACATTTTTTATTTGAACATTCAGAAAACAAAAAAAAATATTTTGATTTTCAGCTACATAGGGAAGGAACGTATAAGACTTTGATCGCAAGTGGGAAAATAAAAATTCCAATTCATCTATTTTTGTTGACTTTATTCACGACTCAAATAAAAGGGCCTAAGATTTATTAATTATTTTTTTACTTATAATTGAAAAGTATAATTCCTTTTTGCTTTTTAGTTTGTTTAGAGAACTTTAAATTTTATTATTATTTTAAAGAAATACCAAAAATTCTAGGGAATTTAGGGAATAGAATACATTTTATTTTGAGGAATTTTTGCATTTTCAAGAGATTTGAAGGAAGTAGAGTACTTTTTAAGGATTTCATAGGTATTAAGTTATTTTAAAGAAGAGCCTCGGTGGCTCGGTGGTTAGACGCTCGGACTTCACCTCAGTGGTCCGTGGTTCGATCCCTGAGCCGGTACCTCTGGAAATTTTTCTATGTACCTTTACCGAGCTTCTGGTGGTTCGGAACCCACCTTAAGCTGTAGGTCCCCCTCCCACCACCAAAAAAGGGTGTGGGAGGTGTGTTAAGAGGAAGAGGGTGAATGAAAAATGTCCCCTTAGGGGACACATTAGAAGCTTTCACTAACTCAGTTATTTTAAAAGATAATAAAAAGGTTCGAAAATTTCAAAAATTTCAAGAAACGTCATAAAATGCGTTGAGTTTTATATAGATGTCAAGGGACTTCAAATTATTTCAAAAGATTCACTGGATTTTAAAAGATTTTAATCTTTTTTAACTACCAATTATTAATAAATATTTTAAGGGATATTAAAAAATTTTAAACTTTTTTGACCGATTCCCAAGAGTTTCAAATGCTTTCGAACATTTCCACGTATTTCAAAATTTTTTGTAAAATTTGTGAAGATTTTAAGCTGAATTTTGAGAAATATTGATTAAATTTTTTAAAGTAATTAAAATAAAACAAACAATTATTATAAAGTTTTTACGAAATTCAAAGAAATGTTGAGCTTTTTTTTAACAAATTCCGAAAAATTTGAAGAGATTTCGAGAATTTTGTGAGATTTCAAAGAATTTTGTAGCATTTCCAAAGATTTTAAGCTAGATTTTAAGGGTTTTCTGAAGAACTTAAAAAAATAAATTTGAAAAATTAAAAATTTAATTTGAAAAGATTGCTGGCAATAAAGTTTTTGTTAGTTGTTTCAAGAATTAAATTTATATTAATGAATGCTTTTAAGGGATTTCAATGAATTTCTTTAGAACTTTAGGGAATGAAATAAATTTTATTTCCAGTGATTTTTTCAATTTCAAGGGGTTATTGGGATTATGGGATTTAAACCATTTTTAAACTTTTTTAACAAAAAAAAAGATTTTCGAGAGATTTAGAAAATTTCAAAGAATTTTGTAGGATTTCCAAAGATATTAAGCTTTAAATTTAAGGATTTGTTTGGAAAATAAATGTAATCAAATAAATTTGAATTAAGGGATTTCAAATTTACTTCTGCTTATTTTAATAAAAAAATTTATATAAAAATATAAACAAAGCTTGTTACAAAGTAGTTAGATCCTCAATCCAAAAAATAATTTTTTTACTACTTGTATTTTTAAACAAAAAAATTCAACATTTTTAAAAAGAGACGAATTTTCTACAAAATAATTTGATTTCAACCCAGAAATAAATTTTTTTAATGAAACAGTTCGTTTTTAACCAAATAGCTGACTTTTTATATAAAGAAATTTTAATATTAAATCAAAAGCAGTTGAATTCATGAAAAATATAGTTTTGAACAATATTTTTGATTCTTCAACGAAAAAAAAGATTTTAGGAAAATGAAATCCTTTTTTTAATGATTCGGTTTAAAGTTCCTCTTTTTTGAAACTCAGTTATTCAAACTAAAAATTTTTTTATCCCATTTTTATTCCTTATTCTTTTTAAAATTAATCTGCTTAGGTCTTTTTTGGTTCAATTATATTTCCTTTGTTTAAAATTAAAATATTTTTGTTTAAAAATTAACTATTATACTGTGTTTTTTTAAGAATATGTCGTTTAAGGTTTTCATCCTTATATACTTAAAAGTAATTTTTTCAAATGGAAATTTAACTATTCCGTTTTTGGTTAATAACAGATTTTTTCTGCATATAAATTGAACCATTTGATTAATTTGTTTAGTTTGTTTCAAATTCGCCTTTTGTTGCTAGAAAAAAATCTTCGGTGTAAAAAATTCAATTTTTGGGTAAAACTTTTTGTATATTATTAAAAATTTCTTTCATGGGATAAAAACTTGTATACAAATTTTAAATATAACTATTTGAATAAAAGTGAACTTTTTTTTTGAAACTTTATAATTTCGGGTTGAAAATTTAATTGTTTTGTATATGTGACTCCAGTTTTCGTTTCTAATTTGTAGAAGATTTTTTTTTGATTTATTGTAAAAATTAGTATTATTATTAAGGAACTGCTCTGGCGATATTAACTGCGCAAATGGTATGAGGCGACCCACGACAGTTTGAGCTTGCATTTGCTTCATGATACCCCCTCCATGCAAAACTTTATCAAATTAATCACTGAAGCAGTTGATTCCAGTATGCCAAAATCTTCATCCCAAACCTGCAAACTCCAAGTACCCTGATGGAACGAAGAAGTAGGAAACGCTACCAAGGAAAAAAACATGCATATAATGTGTATTAAAAACCTAAGTTCGAGGAAAATAAAATTAAGTTTAAAAAACTACGAACTTTAGCACGCAGGAAATGTAAGTTCAACAAAAAATACTCCTGGACAGAACGCATTTTATCACTGAAACACAATACACCTAGTGCTACATCATGGAAAACAATAAACAAAATCCAAGGTTCTTTATCCCCACCTGCAATTAATGCCTTGCTAAAAGAAGACCATTCAGTTATATCAGATCCCATAGAAATGGCAAATGAAATTTCAGACGATTTTGCCAAAAACTCCAGTGAATCAAACTACAACCCTAAATTCCTAAATTTCAAAAATGAAAACAGTACCCAGGAATAAATCTTCAACATAGACGACAACATCCCAATTCATTCCAGCATCACAATCAGGGAAATTAAATCTACATTAAAGCAATTCAAAAATACAACTCCAGGTCCAGGTCCAGGTCTACCTCTTCAATTTGTTCAACGTTATATGGAAGTTCGGAGTTTTTCCTAAACAATGGAGTGACTCTATAGTCATCCCCATCCCAAAACCTGAGAAAGATAAGCGCCAATCTATAAGCTACAGACATATTACCTTGACATGCACTATGTGCAAACTAATGGAAAAATTATTAACAAAAGACTGACAAAAGAGGAGAACTTTCGATCCCTTCATAAATCAAAAAGCCAATATCTGCGATGCCCTAATAAATAATCAACATCTACTCACAGTCTGTCTTGATACTGAAAATGCGTATGAAATGATCTGGAGAAAAAGGATTATTCAAGTGCTCTCAAACCAAAATGTAATTTGCTCAATGTTGGCAATCATAAACAATTTTCTTCTACATAGATACATATAAGTGCGAGTAAATGAACAGCTTACCAAAAGAGTAGAACTTCAAAATGGTATTCCTTAAGGATCAGTATACTCAGTGTAACACTCTTGCTAGTATCCTTTATTGACGTCGACAAATGCTTTATAAAACCACTTAAAAGCCGCAAGTTTGTAGATGACATAACGTTTTTCTGCAAAGGAATGGATATTCACACTTGTTCACGCGTGTCACGTGAACTGCTACATTTGAATCTCGTCCTGAATGCAAGACATACGCATCAGGACATTAATTGGGAATCTGACTTCATTATAAGATTTACGTCACCTCCCGTTTTTGCTGGGGTTCGCCAGTTCAGTTCAAAAATGGCCATCAACGTGATACCAATTCACCTCGTGTAAGATCGCTTCACACAAAATTGTTTAAACACGATCCTCACTTAAAATGCTTATTAGTTGGTGCTCAATTGATGTTAAAGTGATTGATGATGATCATTATTATTAATAAATTCTAGTAGTTTACTACAATGTTGGTGTTTCTTTGAAAAAGGAACCTCAGCTATAAGAGCTTCCTGAATGTTTAAATTTTTATTATATAACCGTTCGGTTGTGTGTGATATCCTTTACGCCTAGAAACAACACTACAGAAAAGCTTATCCAAAAATGTCTGAACGCTATCCAAGAATTTCCATATACTACCGGTTAAAAATTCTCAGGAACAATGTCAATGGGCATTCTTTTCTCAAGAGGACTATCCCGACCCAGGAATCAAGTCCTCTATCTTAACAATCAAGAACTAATGGTTACAGGTACTATATCAATTCTGTGATTGATTTTCGACAAGCATTTTACATGGAAACCCTACATTAAAAAACTGAAGGACAACTGCAAGAATGGGCTGAATATTATGAAAACTCCAGGGGAAAAAACTGGGGACCTGATCAAAAACTCCTCATAAGTACATACAACGCAATAGTCAGATCCAAACTAGACTATGGTTCAGTAGCTTAAAACTCTGCCAAATCTAGGGTCCTGAGTAAACTATTCCCAATTCATAATACAGGACTTAGATTGGAATGAGGAGCTTTTTGTTCCAGTCCTGTAAGTAGTATTCTCAGCGAATCAGGAGAACCTCCCTTGGATATCAGGAGAAAAAAGCTAAACTTTTTTTTGCTGAAAAATTAGCTTCTAAACCAGAAAATCCTGCATATAATTTCATCTTCAAAGGAAACCATCAAGAGCAATATAAGCAACGCCCTAACTACTTACGCCCCTTCTACGTTAAAATAGAAGAAGAATAAAAACATGCTAATCTAAAATTACAAAAAATTGCTCAAAGCAGTTGAATTCATAAAAAAACCAAAATTTTATTAGTTTTGATGTACTTTAGTCGACAAAGATTTTTCAGTCAGTAAGAAAGAAATCATTAAATTTTAATACAAAACAAAATATCTAGTAATTTTAAAAGATTTTTTTATCTTGACTGGAAAAACTTTATTGGTTGAAAACAAGTCTTAGTCGTTGGAAAGTTCATTATTTTATTTGAAAATTCTTTTTTTAAGATTCTCCATTTTGGTTCAAAATTTACCTTTTTTATGGAAAATTCCTTTTTTTGTGATTAAAAATGATTTTTTTATCTGAAAATGCAGCTATTGTCTTTTTCTTCAGAAATTTTTCGTTTGAAAATTAGAAATTAAATAATGTGGTGGAAACGAATTTTTTTTGTTGAAAATTCATCTTGGTTAAAAATTTATGTTTGCATGTTAAAAAATTAATTAATTTGGTAAAGTCATCTTTCTTGATCTAAAATTCCTGCCCCTTGGCTGATGTTGAACATTATTCTCAAAAATTTTACCTTTTAGGTTGAAAAGTTAAAAAAGTGTTGAAGATTATTGTTTTTTGATAGAAAATTAACCTTCTTCATGAAAATTTAACTGTTTTATTAAGAAATTTTGCATTTTGTTCAAAATATATCCTTGTTCTGGTAAAAAAAAATTTGTTGGTTAAGATTCGCAACATTCGGGTTGAAAATTAATCTGCTTTGGTCGAGGATCCTACTTCTTTTATAACAAATTCGTATTTTAAGGTTAAATTAAATTGTCTTACATTTAAAATTAAAATCTCTTTTTGTTTAAAAATCAGCTTTTATATTGTGTTTTTTGTAAAATCCATCTTTTGAGATTTTCATCTTTATTTATATGAAATTAATTTTATCCAAGAGGAAATTTAACTATTTCTATCTTAGTTAAAAATTAAAACTAATTTCTAAAATTTTCAATATAACTATTTGATTGAAAATAAACTTTTTTCTTGAAACCTTATATTTTCGGTTTTATAATTACTGTTTTATATAAGGGATTTCTTCTCCGTCTCTAAAATTAAATATCTTGCTAGAAAAACTAACCATGTTGTAGAAGATTAGATTTTTCTGATAAAAAACATTTTTTTAATAAAAAAAAATTAACTATTTTTGAGCGTCACTGAAGCCCACAAAAATGATTTATTTCTCTTGCGATATTTTCTCCGCAAATGTCCGGAGCTCAGAGGCGCCTGCTCGAGCTTGCATTTGGTTCCTGCGACTCCCCTCCACCCATTCGGCTCGTTATTCCTTCTATTGGTCACTCTGAGCTATATAAAGTCAGTCCTACTACTTATGAAACTTTGAGAACGTGGCAGAAGTCTATAAAAAGGATTTACTTACCGCGCGATATTTACTCCGCAAATGCCCGGAGCTCGGAGGCGCCTGTTCGACCTTGCATTTGGTTCCTGCGACCCCCTCCACCCATTCGGCTCGTTATTCCATCTATTGGTCACTCAGTGCTATATAAAGTCAGTGGTACTACTTATGAAACTTGGAGAACGTAACGGAAGCCTGTGAAAAGGATTTAATTTCCGCGCGATATTTACTCCGCAAATACGTTAGAGGGATAAGTAAAAAACTGATCATTTATTTTTAAATTTATTAATTCAATGTGCAGAACATTTGAACGTTTTACATCATGATTTTTTTTCATCAATGATTTCATAATCAATGAACTTAGCCACTGCAGGTGGGTGCCAATAGTTGTTCTACGGGTCTACAACGAGCTGATGTATTGCAACAATTGCCTGTTTGAGTATAAAAAATATCATTAATGGCTGGAGAACAAAGACAGTCTTTGTAAAAGCAGTGAAAATCTGGGGGTGCACATTGCTTGGCCATGGCAATATCAATTAGTGCCAATTCCAATGCCACAACCTGAGAATATAAAAAATACGAGATTAACTTTGGAAGTTGCGAATATTAATCTGAAAATAGCTTAAAGAGTAAGGGATCGTCAATTTAGCACTTGATTTATTGTGTTGCTGATGATAAAGGAGGAGGGTCTGTAAGGCCGGTTTTTGGCCCAATTTATATTTGGCCCAAAAAATTCCTACAGTATCTACTAAAAATGAGAAGTCAATTCCACATTAAACGGACCACCCTCATCCTCCCTTTTCACCTCCAGAACCCCTTGAAAAAATGAAAACTTCACCTCTTCTATGCAGTGTTTTTGGGAACAAACTCACAAAAAAAATCCAGAAAAATACATATATAGGTTATTCGGGTCGCTGATTTCGAATCCGAGGTCCGTTGACTTCCATCATATCTGATTCAAAGTCATTTGAAGCGCAAACTGCAAAAAATCTGATAGAAATATCCAGAAAAATACATACATAGTTTTTTGGAGTCGCTGATTTCGAATCCGAGGTCCTTTCGTCTCCATCATATCTGATTCAAAGTCATTTAAAGCGCAAACTGCAAAAAATCCAAGAGCAAAATCCAGAAAAATACATACATAGGGTTTTAGGAGCGCTAATTTAGAATCCGAGGTCCATTAACCTCTAACATATTAGATTCAAAGTCATTTGAAGCGCAAACTGCAAAAAATCCGATAGAAATATCCAGAAAAATACATACATAGGTTTTTAGGATCGCTGATTTCGAATCCGAGGTCCTTTGATCTCTTACATATTAGATTCCAGGTCACTAGAAGGTCTGAATGTTAAAAATCCTCGGATTCGAAATCAGCGACCCCAAAAACCTACATATGTATTTTTCTGGATTTTTTTCTTGGGTTTGTTCTCAAAAACACTGCATAAAATCGGTGAAGTTTTCATTTTTTCAGGGGTTCTCTAGGTATATAGAGGGGATGAGGGTTGTCCGTTTAGGGTAGAACTGACTTTCCTGTAATGACTTCCCTCCACTTGCTTCCTTTCCCTTTGTGCTGAAGGTTTATCATTTTAGTACAAAATTCATGTTTGTTTGTAAATTGAACTATTTAGTTAAAAATGCGTTTTTTTAACAAACAATTAATTTTTTTAACTAAAATTGCAACTATTCAATTTTTGGATCAAAAATTGATATTTTTATTTAAAATATTATATTTTTTAGTTGAAAACTCAACTATTTGGTTAAAAATTAACTTTTTTGTTAAAAAATCATATTTTTGTGTTTAACATTTAACCGTTTCGTCGTTCTAGAATTAAAACTCAACTATTTGTTAAAAAAATTCAGGTATTTTGTAAAAATGATCCTTTTTTGGTAAAATATTCATTTTCTTGGTTAAAAATTAAACTTTTTCATTAAAAATTAAAATCCTTTTTGGAAATTTGAACTAATTTTTTAAAACTCAATTTTTTGTTAAAGAATAAGAATGGTATACAACAATTTTTCTCTTTAATAAAAAATTAAAATATTTTGTTAAAATTCCTTTTTTAAATGATTTTTAAACATTAATTTTTTAACTGCAAATGTAACTGATTTATTTTTTATTTAAAATTGATATTTTTTTTAATTAAAAATTGACCTTTTCTATTCAAAAGTTAAACTATTTTATTGTAAACTAGTATTTCTGGTTGCATTTTTATGTTCAAAATTAATATTTTTTATGATTAAAAATTGATCTTTTCTAGTTGAAAATTCAACTTTTGTCAAAAATTATTTTTTATTTTTGTTGAAGATTTATACATAATTTGAAAATTTAACTCTGTGCTTATAAATTAACTTTTTTTAAATTAAATTAAAATGAAAAATTTTAAAAACAATCGTAAAAAATTTGTAAATCGACCCTGAATATATGTCGAAAATTTAAACAAATATATATTACAGAGAATTTTTTATAAACAATACCTTCTTTTTTTTAAATATATATTTTTGAATAAATAAATAATAGTATAAATACAAGTCGAATTTGGATTAATTATTTGCAACAAGATTTATTCGTTTCAAGTTCTGTTAACTAATTATAATAAAATAATATTTTAAATAATCTATTTTGTTAACAAATTTTTCTATTTTTGGTAGCAAAATTTAAATATAGAGTTAAAAGTTACTTTTTTGTGAAAGATTTATCATTATGGTTAAAACCTTTTTTTTTGCTTAAAAATTTTAATGTTTGGTTGAAAATTAACCTTTTTTCTTTAAATATGAATGGAAAAATGGAAATTATTTGTTTAGTTTAGATAATTAATTATCAACCTAAAAACAAATTTCCAAACAAATATTTAAACTTGCAACCAAAAACATCAATTTTTTACTAAAATGATGAATCTTCAACAAAAAAAGGATTTTTTAGAAAAATAGGTCCACTTTCAACGAAGTAGTTTAATTCTCAAATGTGAAAAATAAATTTCTCATTAAAAAAATAAATCTCTAGCAAAAAATGAATTTTTAACACAAGAGTTGAATTTTCTACCAAAAAAAGACAAATATAAAAAAATAGTTTAATTTTAAAACAAATAAATGAATATTTAACCCAAGAGTATTCAATGTCTATAACAAAACATTAATTTCCGAGAAAAAATGGAATAGTTACATTTTCAGTTAAAAAGATGGAATTCACTTTTTGAGTTTAGAAAATTACTTCTAAGAAAAATACGAATTCTTAAATATTTCAATTTTAAGCTTCAGATATCAATTTTTGACTAAAATTAATAATCTTTAAAACCAACATTAATATAAATTAATATAAAATCAGTTATATTTAGCGAAAAAATACACATTTTTCAAAAAGTAGTAAAAACACAACCAAAACAGATTTATTTTTAACCAAAATAGTGTAACCTTACGTGTTGGATGTTGTGCTCGAAAAACTACCACAACAATTAGGTTTGCGTCCAAAGGAATTGCGTTATTCATGCATTTCTTAGAAGGTCAAAATTTGATTGCGCATTAAATTTTATTTCAAAATCGTGAAAAATTTTATAGTAGAAGTTCAACAAATAATAAAACTTATCACTGCAACAGAGATTATGATTTAAGAAGAAAATGATTAAACTCACAACCTGGACAGAGAGTGGACATTCTTGAATAAAAACATTTTTTTTAACTTTTTAATCACGCCGGGAGAAAATAAAAACCAACTTTTATTACAAATGAATTTTATTTAAGTAAAGAGTTTTATTGTATATTAAATTTTATTATAAAAACTTGAAGGTTTTGTTGTTGCAGAAATTTAAAAAATTGTCAAACGTACTAAAAATGTTATCAAGAGCCTCGGTGGCTCAGTGGTTAGACGCTCGGACTTCACCTCAGAGGTCCGGGGTTCGATCCCTGAGCCGGTA
>JAAAKG020081204.1:0-16793 GCA_010014905.2 Druon quercuslanigerum | reverse complement strand
ATTATTCATGTAATAAGATCCTTGTTCCTTCATTGGTCTTTTTCATTGCAAAAAATATTTTATTTAGTTTGAAAATTCGAACAAAATTTAAAAAAAATACATGATAATCCAAAAATTGCATAAAAATTTTTACATCAAAATGATGCAAAAAAAAATTGAGAATAAAAACATTCGTTATTTTGTTGAAAATAGAACTGGACTATTTTGTTGAAGGTTAATTTTTTTATTCATCACTTAAAATATACATTTTTTTTTGCGATACAATTGATCTCTTTTAGATAAATATTCAATTTTTTTCTTGAAATTTTAAATCGTTTAATTTTAAACTCTTCCGTTAAAATCATCATTTATTCCTTAAAATTTTAAAGCAGTTATTCAAAAATTTTTCTTAATTTGTTTTTTAAATCTTCAACTTCGATTTAGAAAGATACAGTAAAACCAAACTTCGTTTCATCTCAATCATTTGGTCGAAAATTCATTTATATATTTTGTTAAGAGTTTGTTTTTGTAGAAAATTCATCTTCTTGCTAGAATAAAATTCAACTGTGTGGTTGAAAGCTAAATCATTTTTCTTTTTTGGTTGGCGATTTAAGATTTCAGTTGTAAAATAAACCGTTTGATTGTAAATGTTTCAGTTGATTAGGAAAATTTAAAATATTCATACCAATTGCAACGGAATAGTTATTTTCTCAAAGTAATAACTTATTCATTTGGCTGAAAAAAAAATTTCTTTAGTGTTCCAGTCCACTCAAAACTAATCCTATTGTATACACTAAGAAGTTTCTAGGATACTTTTTATTTAAAAGGTAAACAATAAGGCTTTCTAGATGTTAATACACACTTTTGCTTAGGTGTGAGAAATTGATATAAATGAAAACCAGCCGTTACTAATAAAAAATATTTTTAACCAATACATTTTTTGTATAAATCCACGCGTTTTTCAATAACATCGTAATTTTTCACAAAAAAGTAGAAAAATTAAGTTTTTTTATTTAACTTAACTGTGTTCAAACAATGAGAATGCAATGTTTCCAAATTCGTGACAGGCTACATCAGGTTTTAAATTTCTTAATATGACCTTATTATTCTTTCAGCAGTGTTGATAATGCTGTACGATTGTTATTTCATTAAATATTTCTATTTTTCACATTTTTCATTTTTATAAGCTTTTTAAATATAATCTACAGTTTTTAATAAATTTATTTATTTGTATTAAACACTCTGTTTAATAATTATGCAAACCGATTCTTCAGCCGTTAAAAATTTCTCAGAACACTTGTCCTTAGGGAAACAAAAGGAATTTTTTGACAGAGTAAAAACTTTTTTAAATTTATACTATATAACGTGCATATTTATGCAGTTCAACGATTTCATGGAATTGAAAGAATTCTTGGAATCTAAGGATTTCGCGGAATTCATATAACGCTCGTAATTCACGGATTCCATGTAATTAACGTAATTCATGGAATTCACGCCATTAGCGGAATTTCAGGAATTCCCGGTATGCATGGAATACAAGCAATTCACAAGATTCAGAGAATTAATGGAATTCCTGGAATTTGAAGAATTGACGGAATTCAAAGAATTTACATAATTCATGAAATTCACATTATTCAAGGAATTCACGGAATTCAAAATTTATGGAATTGACGAATTTACAGAATTTACGAATTTAGGGAATATACGAAATACAAAGGATTTACGAAACTCAAGGAATTCATGAAATTCAAGGGATTCACGGAATTCACGCAATTTAAGTAATTCGTGAAATTCAAAGAAATCCTGGAAATTTCGAAAAACACGAAATTCTTAAATTCCATACATTCCGTGAATTCCTTGAATTCCTTCATTTCCATGAATACGGCGAATTCCGTTATTTTCTGTAATTCTGTGAAATGTGCAAACTGCATGAATTCCTGGCGTCATAAATTCCGCGAATTCCATGAATTCCGTATATTAATTGAATTCCGTAAATTCAATGAATTCCAATAATTCCATTAATTCCTTGAATTCTGCGAATTATGCGATTTGCATGAATTCCATCAATTTCTTGAATTCCGTGATTACTTTTTAATTGAGGTAGGCTACATCACGTTTACAATTTCAGAATATGACCTTCTTATTGCTTTAAACAAGTTAAGAATGTAATACCCTCGCGTTATGTTCTTAAAATTATCTTGTTCTCACGTTTTCAATTTTCATAACCTTTCTTTGATTATTATATGTAGTCCTAAGTAAATTTATGTATTTGTATCAAGCAATTAGTTTCTTTTGACTTCCGGATTAGCAAAAATATCTCAATTAATCGAATTATTGATTTTCTAATAATTTTTTATGACTTAATATCACACTTATTTCAGTTAAAGTGTTCAAGGGATACAATTTTTATAAATTTTGCTCGAATATTGCAATTTTCTATGAATAATGAGAAAATTATAAAACAACAAAAATTTTAAAATCGAAAGCAAAACTCTATTGAAATGCAGCGCAATAGAAAGTTAAATATGCATAACTTTGTTAACTTTTTAAACGAAGAAATGATGAATCATCAATGAAAAAATGTTAGCCAATATATAGAATCTTCTAGAAAAAAAGTAATGAATATTTTTCGAAAGATGATTGTACTTCGGCTTATATTATTTGATCAAGAGTTCACTTACGTACAAATAAGTATTATTCTATAAACATTATAGTTTTAAATGTTGCAAATCTTCTTCGTGTTATTTTTTTGAAAATTCGTGTCTTTTGTTTGAATTCAATTTTTTTAATTAAAGCCTATTGCGATTGACATATCAACTATTTCATTTTTCCTTAAGAATTTGTATTGTAAGTCGTGACACCAATTTTGAAGAATTTAGTCAATAATTTTTTCCCTTGAGATCTGAAGGTACCTTTGAAGGTCTTCGTTTATTAGACACTTGTATTGTGAAAGTTTCGAAACTTGATGCTAACAATGAAATTGAACGTGGAACGTCGCCTATTATTCTAGAGATAACGACAGTATACGTGTACTAAACGTACAACGAAGCGTCCAAAAATTCTTTGGTTTTATTGTAAAAAAAGGAGTTGTATATCTATATTGGGCAAAATGAAAATTGCTTATACCCTGGTGGTCGCCACCTTGATGGCCATCCTTGATTCTATTGGTAAACATAATAGATTTTCTACTATTGAAGTACATTTTAAAGTTAAAACGCATTTAAGTTTACCTTGCTTTATAACTCAACCAACAAAGTAAATTCTTAATCAAACAGTTCATCTTTGTATCATGTACTAAGTTACATTTTCCACCGGAAAATATAAATTTTTCATGAAACGTATAATAGGCTATATTTCAATGAATAAAGATTTTTATTTTAAATAAAAACAATCAAATTTAAACAAAAAAAATCAACAAAAAGGCTTCAATTAGGAGAAAAAAATTAATTCAAGTTGTTTAATTTTTAAGTCAAAAAAGAGTTTTTATGAGAACAACAATAACAAAATTGTTATATTTTCCAGAAAAAAAATTCTTCAATTTGTCCACAGCAAAAAAATTAAAAAACAGTTGAATTATCAACAAAATAATATTAACTTTTGAAAAAAGAAGTTCATGTTCAACAAAATTGTTGCATTTCAACTTGTGCCACTTTCAGATTATCAAGGTAAAGAAAATAAATGTTGAACTACAAATGTAATGTTCAATAATTCTACCCAAAAAATTGTAAATGTTAAATTAAAAATAGCTGATCTGAACCAAAAAAAAAATAAATTATAATGCAAAATAGAAGAGTTTGCCAAAAAAGACGTATTCATTTTTAGCCTGATATTTTATATTTAAGCAAAAAATATTTTAGTTTTGAATAAAAAATCAAACAGTTGTATTTGTATCTGAAAAAGATTAAATTTCAAATAGCAATATAATTTGTTACCAAAAAAGCAGAAAAACACGAATTTTGTCTACAAATGTGTTAAATTTGTATTTAAAGAAATGAATTTTTATCTAAAATTATGAATATTTAATAAAAAAAAAACGGGGATTTTTAACGTCGTAGTTAATTTTTCAACTAGCTTAAAATAACTAATTTTTAATCCAACACTTGAATTTTTAACCATAACAAATGATTTTTAAACGAAAATATAATAGTTGATATTCAACAGGGAAACATATTTTTATTTAAACAAAAAAAAAGACAATCGAGTTCAATAAAAAAGACGGATTTAAAAAAATGAGTTCATTCATTGAAGATAAATTTGTTGTTCCCTTTTTAACCATAAAACATTAAATTTCTACCATGAAGATTAGTTTTTTAACGAAAATGTCAAATCTTAAAAACAATAGTCTAATTTTTAATTAAATTTTAAAAAATTTCGAATTACAATGAAATATTTGTATCTTTGTTTCAAAAAAGTCCATTTTCAACATGGAAAACATTACTACTAAACATTTAAGAGATGAATTCTCAAATATAATAATAAATCTGCAAACAAAGGAATGAAGTTGGAGTAAATATTCTCAGATTCGTGTGAGTTTAGCATAGGTAACGTTCCGGGGGGAAAGGGTCCTCAGGGTTGAAAACTCGATTTTCAGATTTTTGATCACATTGATAGCTTTAAAATCGGTCTTTAATTGAAAAAAAACAATTACATGTTCATCTGTAAAATTGGATTTGTCATAAGAATGCAATGTGAGGTGTAAATAGCCCTATTTCTGTGTGTGCGGTCGACTCGAGAAATCCAGCCCTACCACTTTCTCCGTTTTCGCTGAATGTGGAGCGAGAAGATTTAGTCGAAAGTGGAGGGGATGAATTCTGGAGATTGTCCCCACTCGATCAGCGTCTGACTGCGAGCGCTTCCTCAACCACTTCTACTGAAAAATTTGCCTCGTAACCCTGAGGTCTCTTTCCCCGCGGAACATCACATAGTTTATTTTTCCTTTCACAGAATCAGGTTCTTGTCAAAGTTCGGAAGGCTATACCCCTTTACCTCCACCTTCTCCAGAACCTAATGTCATATATCTTAAATCAACTGCTGGCATAAGATATCACCTTCACAAAATACATAATTTGAATCTATATTGGACATTTTTTGAGTTTTCTGCCACGCCTGCTTTGGTAATGGAAATAGTAGAGGCTGGAAAGGCTACAGAATTTAAACCTGTCAACCAACAGAACCTTCCTGTAGCAGTGGACGCCGACGGTAACGTTGAAGGAGTTTTTAAGCTTTCTACCGAAACCATTAGGAAATTGTTCGCGGACAGTACTGATGAGCATAAAATCCGGATGACAGTAAACATAGTCAGCCGCGAGGTTAATCGTTATGTCCATGTTTTTAGACAAGCTTTATTTTGATTCCAATCGACGTCCATGCAATCTGTCTTTGTATTAATAATTTTAAAAGTTTGCAATTAATTATGTAATTAAGATCCTGTATGTCTCAAATAAAAAATGGCAGTCTTAATATCAAGAAAATCGATTTTGTGTTTAGTTCATTATAGACCTTATTATTTCACACAAAATCTCACATAAACAAATGATTTGATCATTTTAACTGGTCTCATCTGATCCTTCTAACCCTTTTTTTAAGGCTGTTTTTACACTTTTAGAACAGTTTTGAACACAAGCGGTAGGAATTTATGACTTAGGAGTAGTTTTTTGGGACATGCATATCATCGAAGAGAAAAAACCTCCTCTAATCTTATATCTATATCTTCTGAAATCGATACTTCCTTAGCCCTACGTTTCACCTGCTGAATCTGATTACCTTGCTAATTACACCTAAGGTCGGAACCAGTTTTCAGTTTAAAAATTTTATCCTAATAATCATCTGCGAGTATTATCTCTTTTTTCAACATGCAAAACCAACCTGTTTATAATACGAAGTATTTTACACTTATTGGATAGTTGATCAACATCTATCTCTGGGTCCTTAAGCTTAAGACTTTTTGTGACGCTTTCTGGAATAAGGCACTGAAAATACTTCAATTTTATAAAGTCTGCATGGAGCATCATTCATCCTCAGAAAATTAGTAGAGTTCGGATCTTAGCGACTAGTTCTGGGTTACCAACATTCAACAACAGTTATTGAATGAGCATCTTAAATTGCAAATACAATATAATTATGAATCAGAGGTTCTTCTTTTTGAAGTACTGCTTCTATTGTAAAAACTTTTGCTGAGGAAGCAACGAATTACAAGGTAACTTATAAGAAAGGGTTCTTTAAGTAACCCTAGTAGAAACTAGCCACGACCTTCCTTAACAATTAAAAGAAACTGGTAGTAGTGCTTCTTGTGTGACTTCTTGATAAATATTAATTGACGCCAATTACCTAATTATCATGAATAGCATCCTCGTTTTTTTGATCAGTCCTCGTCGGAATAATCATAATAATTGATTATTCCCACTAGGCCGATACAGAGAGTTGAGGAAAACTGAGAGAGAGATAGAGAGTTAAATAAATTAAATAGTTATGCTATTAAATTAAATTTAGTTATTTTATTTCTTTAACTTACACATTGAGTGGTCGCATGAATTGACATCGTTAAAGTTGGGTTTGGGTGCTCCGACTTTCCCAGTGAAAGGCTGATTGAATAAAAATGAAGGATGGAAATTAGATTACAGTAAGGAGAGATAAAAGAAGTGGAGAAATTAA
This sequence comes from Druon quercuslanigerum, assembly GCA_010014905.2. Classification (NCBI taxonomy): domain Eukaryota; kingdom Metazoa; phylum Arthropoda; class Insecta; order Hymenoptera; family Cynipidae; genus Druon; species Druon quercuslanigerum. Next base: position 10,163 of record JAAAKG020081204.1, on the reverse strand, counting down.
ATGGCGATTATTACTTGGTTTTTATCTGTTGTGATGCCTCGTGCTCTAGTTCACAAAGAATTTTTTGAACCTTGTGGTGATAAGATCTGGCGACCTGAAGATTCTGGTGAATGGTATCCGATAGATCCTTCAATGATTGGTCAATTGGGCCCTTAGACTGATAAATTAAGTTGACTGTCCCTTCCAAAAGGTTGATGAGCCTCCTTGTCTTTTCCCGGCATCGGAGTAGAGACCCAAGAGTGACGATTGTTGACATCCACGAGTTGGTAGCAGATTATTTGTTACTTACGGGAACTAATTGTTCCGTTAAATTAATTGGTCAAAACACTCTATAACTGACGGTAACAGAGATTACACTTTTCATGACACATATTCCAACACTCAATTCGTCTGCACCGTACACTTCTGAATACACGTATTCCTTTATATATTAATTTAACCAAAACACTCAATATTTACTGTGACAGAGATTTGTCTTACACTTCTAATTGCACATAATTCTTTATGTTAAAATTCGAGAACTGACAAAAATTACAACAGAAAATTAACTTTGGGGTTTATATAGTGGAAAGCCACCCTTAATTGGTGACTATTAAAGTCATAAATGCGCTGCCCATTATGGCGCCTAAACCAATTGATGCGCTTCACATTAAATTTTATTTGCGTAAGGCACGATTCACATTAGAGGTAATTATTGATTAAAGTGTAGATTTGGCAAAAGTGACGGGACGTCACACTTGGTAGTGCCTCGTTACAATCTAACTAAAATTTCCTGAACAGATTTGAATGAGGTAATCCTTGACTGGTAATCAATGAATTTTCCTCATTCAATACGAGATTAGTTTTTCCTTGCCAGTACCTGGATACAAATTAACTACGATTTCCTGATCAGTTTTTGACTCAAAAGCGCTCTACTGATTTCTGACAGATTTTTCTTACTCGGAACGAGCGCTTTTTTCCTGTCAAGGATTTCGCGAGGAAAAGCGAGAAAAAAACTATTGTTGTGGCGTTGTGATCGAGTAGCTGATTGATAAGTAGTGCGGTAGTTAATGTCTCGTTTTTAATCACTTTTTATCTCGAAATTAACAAAAAATTGAGTGAAAAATTTTCACAAAAGGAATAAATTATTAAATAAAGTATTTCCTGGTAAACGGAAAAAATAATATACTATAACACTCTAGACCTAGATCTAACTAATAATTGAATGAAAATAAGAGTAAGTTGTTTCTACGCTCAAAATTGGGATGGAGGTAGGACCGAGCGGCTTAAGGCCGCAAGCAACCAAACCAGGTATGTAAAATTGCTAATTTTAATTTACCAATAAAAAATGATTTTATTGATAACAACGTAAGTATATTGTAAGTAACTAACTAGATTCCTTCTAGATTTTCTAGTCAGTCTCCTACTCAAAGCAGCATTGCATTCCTTAGTAATACCTAATATGATTCCTAGTTGGGTGCTAATCAGACGTAAGGAAAAACTGACTAGAAACTAGAATAAAACTAGGACCACTTTCTACTAGGGAAGCTAATACTAGATTATTATATGCACGCGCCAATTTTTTAAATTAATTTTATCAGTTTTTCAATATAGCGTATGGTGTAGAATTAAATGAAACCAATTAAATAAATTTGACTTCGAGATAATTAAAGAAGATTTTTAAATATTTCAAATGTGTCAAAAAGAGTCTAAAATAATAAAAAAATGTTTATATATTTAATTCCCAGGAATCTAAAAAATATTAGACAAATTTTAGCGTTTTTAAAAGATATTTAGGAGTTTAAAAAGTTATAAAGGAATAAAAAATATTTGATAAATTTTCGGAAATACTTCCAAGGTTTAAAACATTTGAATTATATGCAAAACCTCTTAAGTTCCTTAACATATTTTCAGATGACTGGAATTTTTTTTCTGAAATTTTGAAAAATCAAATTAAATATTTAAAAATGGCCTTAAAATCTTCCAAGTTTGTCTAGGAATTTGAACAAAATTAAAAGAGGGCTTCGAATACTTTTCCAAAAGGATATAGAGGATTTATAAAAAATATATTTTACAGGGTTTTACAAAATTTTAGGAAAAAGTTCGAGTCTTTTTAAAATATATTTAGAGATTCTAGAAGTTCGTAAGAAATTAAACATATTTTTAGTTAACTCGAATTGTACTTAAAATTTGCAAAAAATTATTTCAATTGTAAAAAGTTGCCTTAAAATCTTTCAAAATATCGTCCCAACTTTATGAAAGTTTATTTATTCACTCGAAATCTTTAAAATTTTTACTTGAAAAATTTTGTTTTAAAGTCTTCTACTCTTCTTCAAAATTTAAGAGAATCTGTTGAAATGTTTCGAAATAATTTTCAATTTTCTTTTCAAGTTCATTTTTCAAATTAAAAAATCTACAAAAATTCGCCTAGGAACCTAAAGAATTTTTTTCATTATCTTCAAGAATTATCATCAAGAAAAAAAATCATTTACAATTTTCCTATGAATATTATGAATAGTTTTCACCTTTTTGATGTCCTAAAAAATTGGGTTTGTCTAAAAATTGTATAATTCTTTTGTAAAATTAAACATAAACTATTTAAAAATGTTTGATATATCCTTAAAAAAATAATCCTAAAATCTTCCAACATCATTGAAAAGCTTCTATATTTTTTTCTAAATATTAAAAATAAGTTTTTTACATAATTTGATTTCTCTTATATTTCTTATCATCGAGTTAATGAGAGCATCAAAATATATCGCTAATCATTAAAACATTAATACATATAATTTGAAAAATTCTAATCCGAGCTGATTTTCTGCAATTTAAAAAATTGAATTTAAACCACATTCCACGGTCATGTTTGTAAATCAGTACACAAAAAATATTCACTGTATCTCTGAAGAATTACAATTTATACATCTCACAATTATATTCCACTTCGATAATCAATTATCAAAATAAAAACCATTGATCAGGTTTATGAATTAAAATGTTTAAATAATTTAGAAAAGAAAGAGAGTACGAAAATACATCGCTATATAATAATTGAAACGTATCCACATATGATTTTGAAAATTTAATTCAGATACAAACCTCAGGGAAGTGAAGTGAATAAATTTAAACATCGATAACTTTAATTTTAAAGTCACCTGTTCAAACAAAGAGAAAGGAAGTAATAAAATATGCACTTGTTCTTGAATTAGAATAAAAAATGTGCAAACATTCCCAAGACTTTCGCCTTGGTGACGCTTCTACATTTTCCATGATAATTCAGCAACCAGTTTATATTCCATTAAGTTTCTAATTTCATTTCAAATTAGATATTTTAGGCTTTAATCTACAAAAACCCTTTCGAATTTTTCATTCTCTTTTCTGAAGGATGCAATTCATCTTACCAAACAACTGAAAAATTAAAATACGGACTGACAGAACCCTTCGTAAAAATATTTTTTTTGCCTCAAAGGGTCTCAAAACGTGGGGATTTGATAATTAATGACAAAGTACAATTTTACATAATACCAATACCTTCACATAAGGATGAGCATACAAACACTGCTGTCGTTTTAGTCCTTAGGTAATGTCGATTTCCTTGTATGAATCTTTCAGAAATGCTAAAAGAACCATTGAAATAAATTTGAACACTTTCATTAATAAGTTATGTTTTCCATCTATTATTGTGAATTAATTAATTAATTAGTAGCATAAAAAAATCTCTCATAATTTTTCGATTATACTATTACGGTCGGAAATCGATTCGAAAATGAAGGTGGAGAATATATCCTAGCTGGAAAAATGTTAAAAATGAATTTCAATGTTTGGTTCAACATCTCTTAAGAATTTAGGCAAGGTAGTTTGACACTTAGTTCGAACCGATACTACGGGAGATTTTTTAAATGTTCTAAGGGGTTCAGATAATTATTTGCAATAAATTTGTTGTTTTAAAATCTCTTCAAGATTTAAGCAAGGAAGTCAAGTCTCTCCAACACTCATAATCACTGGAGATTTTTTTATTATCCTCTCTATCTCGGAAATTACTTTAAAATAAATTGTAAACACATATCCTAGCAAAAGTTATCTTTAAATTTATTTTAGGGTTTTCCTTAAAATAATCTGGATAAAATATAAAGCGCTACCTTAATTCTAATTTTTCATGATTTCCTTTGTTTTTAAGATTTTTATTGGAATAACAATGCCAATCACAAATATGGTGTCGGTACATGACGAGCAGGAAAGACATTATTTAAAAAGTTAATAGACTGAGGTAAAATTGATCAGGTGTCTAAATAATTCTTGTTCTTTCATTTCGAACTACACATTTGTAAAAACTGCTTAAATGGAGCAGAAAATGTTCCGCAATCTTATTTGATCAAAAATTTGTTTTCGTCAAGTTTCCAATTATTATTATAATGAATGTAGTTATCGTGCCGAAAGTCAGATGTGTAGAAAAAATTGTTTTTTTTTATGATTTTAAGAAATAAAATATTATAAATAATGCTATGACAAAAAAAATCTTTTTTACGAAAATATTTAAATTTGCAAAGAAAAAATCAATTTTATCCCTGCTTGTAGCAATTTAATTTTTTCCGACCAACGCTTCGAACCAGTTTTTGAATAATGATTGCATATTAATAAATGACAACTTTTTTTCTGGGTAAACATTCTCTACAACTCTTCTATTTCAATTTTAAAAATAACTCAAGAATCTTAAAATATGATCATTTGTTTTAACAAAATTTTCTTGAAAAAAATTGTTCTAACGATTTAGAGCCATAGAAGAAGCCATAGAAGATATACAAAAATTTACTTTTAAAATTGGAAACAGTAAAATTATAGAGAATGTTTTCCCGGAAAAACTTCGTCGTTTATTAAAATACAATCATTTTCTAAAAATCGGCAAGAAGCTATGGTCAGAAAAAATTAAATTGCAAAGAACATGGTTAAAATTAATGCTTTTTTTGTCAATTTTAATATATTTCACAAAAAAAATTTTTATTTTTATTCATAAAAAAGTCTGGTACTGTTGACGAGACGTATGTATTTCATATCGACGAAGCCGCATCTGTGCTCAAAATATACGAGTCGTGATTAGTTGTCGACGTAACCTAAAAAAAAACATATTTTTGAGCATATGATATTTCAGTGATATAATTAGAAAATCTGTAACACAATCTTAAAATAAAACTATCTAGAACAAAATTAGTGTATTCTCACTTATTATTCAGGAAAATACTTTTCATTGATGAATCAGTGAGATTTGCCCTTTAGAATAAAAGAAACATGCCACTTTTGAGCCCCTCCCCCTCGCACCTTATGTAGTCTATCGTCACTTTTTTCCAGACCTCCCCCCACCCCTAGAAAAATAAAAGGACTTTTATAAGCAACATTTTCTAAAAAAAATTATTTATAAAAACAAAGTTTAACATTTTAATTCATATGGGTCATCAGATTGAATAAAAGTTGAGGCTAGCCATGCATGTAAATCATCTATTACGGTCAAGCAATTTTCTTCAGCTTTTTGACCCCCCCCCCCCCTCCACCCTCCTCTGGACAGGGTACATTTACAAATTAATATTTTTGGACTTATATTTGAAATGTTTTGTAAAAAAATTTTCTTTTGAGCTTAAAAATTGAATTATTGTGGTTAAAAGTTCTTCTTTTTTAAAATTCAATTTTACTTTATCTAAAGCCTTTTTTGAATGAAATATCAACTATTCCACTTTTTTTTAAATTTGTATTATAAATTGTAAAACGCATACAAAACGTACAGAAAATGAAAATTTCTTAAAAATTTGGGTCAGCATAGTTTTGCCCACAGAAGCTTTATAACCCCCCTCTAAGATTGAAAACAATAAAATCGTTAGTGAAACGCAGCTACCATTCAGGAGATAAGAACAGTATACTTGTATCCACGGCACAACGAAGCAATACAATTTTGTTCGGTTTCACTATTACAAAATTCTTTATTAATAAACTAAGTAGATATTTATCCTGATTGCACAAAATGAAGATCGCTTACACCCTGATGGTCTCCACCTTGATGGTTATACTTGATTCTATTGGTAAATAAGTATAATAATTTTTCTATTATTCAAACTACATTTTCAAATTGAAACGCATTTAAAGTTAGCTTGTTGTGTAAGTGCTGGTGTAACATTTTCTTTTCAAACATAAAATGTTTTCGTTAAGTTCCGTGACTTGCAGATATATTTTCAACTGAAAATTATACTTTTTCTATCAACAATGGAGTAGTGAAAGTAAAGTAGTTAAATTTTGGCGTTTAATGAATCTCGTTCTTCGCGTTCGGACATAGTTACACCTCGCGCTTCGCGCTCTGAGTTTTATTGTTTGCATTTGGAATGCTTTCTCTTTTATATAGCAGTATTTGTATACTTTTCACGAATAAACAAAAGGTACGCGTCCTATCAAGAAGTGATTTTAAACGAAATTAAGATAAATCCTCAGTGTTATTTAACCAAAATGTGAAATAATAATTTAGAGTAGATATGTTCCTGAGCAAAAATGATTAATCTTTAAACAAAAGAATAAAGTTAGACTAAAGATTCTCAGATACGTTTGAAATAGTATAGGGAATTATGGCATTATGGAGTCAAATACTTGCCAGACAAACCTCGCACATCTTTTTAATTTATATATCGACATATATTTTTGCTATTAAAATCTAATAAATTGCTTTTTTCTTTTGCAGAAGCAGGCTGTGTCCCCGGTTTTCCAGCCTGCGGCGGTTTACGTCGTGCTCGTGCAAAGCCTGCTTTTCTAATTCTTCATTCAAATCTTGGCATAGAATATGAGCTTAAAAAAATACCCAAGAAAAATTTATATTGGACGTTATTCTCGTTTTCTGATGAGCATATTTTTTTCATACAAAAGGAGCATACTAGAAGGCCTTCAGTAGTTGAAAGTGTAAGACGAGGGTACTTGGTTCCTGTAGCAGTGACTTCCAATGGTGTCATTGAAGGATTGTATGATAGATCTTCTCATGCCATTAGGGAACTGTTTGAGAAACGTACTGAAAACTTAAGATTACCAGGATCGAACATAATAAAACCTGTAACTACTATGGTCCTAATGACAGTAAACATACGCACCCGCTTGGCTACACCTTATCACGAAATTTATGGGAACCTTCATCCGCATTCGAATTCGCCTGCGCACGATCTCTCTTAGTATAAGTAATTTAACAGGTTTGCACTGAAATATGTCATTAAGCGCCATAGAAACAAGATCCATATTTAAAATCGCGTGTATCTCAAATAAAAACAGGTATTTTTTATACCGAGAAAATTAATTTGGAGTTTAATTTCTTCTAGACCTTATTATTTTACACACAATCTCATATAACAAAATAATTTGGTAAATTGAACTGTAACTCGAACTTAGCCAATATCTAAAGTTTAAAATTGTTTTTCCTATGATCGGACTTTTGCCCAATTATTTATTTTTGGTGGCTTATATCATTTTGCATGCTAAGTTGGACTTGTAAATGAATCCAGCAATTTCTCAGAAGGGCGCCGGGTAGTTTTAAACCAAAACTACTAAAATTAAAAAGAAAAATTGAGACATGCTATCGCTACTCCGACCGCTCCGATATAATGGGAAGGTAAAAAGTGACTCACTAAAGAGGGTTAAGTTAATTCTAATGATGGACATAACATGTGTTGGGCCTGCTGTTTTCACATGGGGAAACCTGTGTTCTAATTAACTACCGTTAGTGAGAGTATATGGTGGCCCACTATTTTTTGTATGCGTTTTATATAAGTATAGTAAGTAAGTAAGTTCTACTACATAAATTTCCGTACCATGGGCAACAACCACTGGGCATTATTTAGCAAAACTTAACTGATCAATTGCTTGATCGATACATCGACTTTTAATCTAATGAAGACAGACGCACGATTATAATTCAGGAATCTCATCAGATAAGGGCTTTCATCAAGAAAAGTTGGCTGACTTACTTATAAAAATAATTTGCAATTGCTAATTTTACTTTAGATGGTCACATCATGCACGATTGACTAGTGGGACACAAATTTCTCTAAAGACTGAATTAAGAATGAGAGAAAAGGCAAGACGAGTTGACTTGGAAGGACAGAGGCACAATTGTCTGAAACTCTTCAACCTATAATATAATACATTTTACTAAAGAGTAACGAAGCTGCGGTAGTGCAGACTATTTAAAAAAAATGTTTTTTGTATAGTTAAATTTTTCTCATTACCACCTCAAAATAATTTAAAACTGATACAAAAACCAAAAAGATTATGTTGGTTATAGGTACATCCGTTAAATTATAATATTACTACATTTATTAAAAAGAGTAAGTAAGTTATGCTCTTTTATAGTATTTGAAGAATCTCTTTGAAACAGAAAAATTTTTTCATTGGCATAATTCAAAGTTAAGGCATAAACAAGAAGACCTGTTAAGTATGGATTTTAAAATAAAATAATTCTGACAATTTTCTAAAAAAAATCATACAGCTGGGAAAAGGGATACGGTGCGACGAAACATCCCTCTTTCCTTTTCCAGCTCAGAATCTGTTTAATTCTATAATTTTAAATGGTACGTGATTTTTTATTTTAAATATTCTTTTATTTGCGAATTTCATTAATTTTATTAATTATTAATTTTGTAAATGAGTGATGTATTTAATGTTAATGTTAACGTTAATGTATACTAGAACTAAACATATATTTGCGAAACACAGCAGATTAAAATATGTGTTTACAGAACTTGGTAATCAAATTTATGATCATTTTTATTGAATATTAAATATTGTGACAGTAGAACTAAGATTTAGAATTGACATATACTTCAAGGTTCCATTCGACACCTTAGGAAGCAATAATTCATTAAACTATTTATTTAGTGTCATTGTCGAATTTTTGAATAGTTTTAAAACCTGTGAATTGAAAATTGTATTTTAAATTTAAAATGATTGATAGAGTCGACTTATATTTTTCCGATATGTATTCTTTTTATTTTTCTTATTCTGCTTTAGCACTGTCCCTGCTTTACTTAAAGCTTTGTAAATCCGACCATGACCAAGTTGCGGAAGCTTGTACTCTACTGAATCTGAAACATAGTGTCAGACAGAACTCAACTGAGCCAACTTACAAGGGATAATAGTCAGTCCACTTTCCTGACATACGTAATAAGGCCCTTTGAAAAAAGTTTTGTCCCCCCACTAAGCGGCCGAGATAAAATTGAAGTGTGTTTAATTGCAGAGATTGGCTTTTTTCACGAATTTAAATAAATTTATGGCAATTTTAATGGATGGGTTTTTCTAATAATTGAGAAGTACAAAAAGGGGAAGGACATTTCAGAATTTTTGATAGGGCTTTATTTAGTTCCGCTCAATAGGCTTCGAATTAGGGGCAAGCCCATAGTAAGGTCTAGGTCTTTGTCAACCTCAGAATCGCAGGAACATCATCTAAACGGTATTATTTTTTTTAACATGCAAGGCATAGTGATTGCTTCTCATGCGAAAAAGGGAGACTATCCACTCTCTAGGGGCAGTGAATAATAAGTGCCAGACTTTTTTAGTGCATTTTTAGTAACGCTGGGTGAAAAGGACACAATTACTTGTTCCTGTTTCTATAAAGTCATTGCGGCAACTTTCGACAGGAGTTTTTCTGACAGAGCCGAAGAAGTCAGAGAAAGGAAGGGGAATATTGAGAATGGAGCAGTCTTCCTGGTATACCCTTATGTCGAGGGATCCATACTAGGGAGACTACGGACTTAATTTTATCTAGAACCGCTAAACGATTTTTAATAATACAGATCAAGTAAGAATTTATGGAAGCAGGACATTTATTAGCAATACTTTGGTGAGCACTTAGTTAGTACGTGAAAATTGCTGATTTAGATAACCGGTTTTGGAGAATGTAATCTAGTGTATAAGGTATATGGATAAGGATTCAAGCGAGAAAATAGTGGATGTGGTCCTGAAACTTATTTTCTACCCGATCTCAAAAGTGCTGTGTTAGGTAGGACCTTTTTTGGAATAGTCGGCCTATTGCTGGGCTAACTTTAGGAGGCAGTAGATGGCCTTCGTATAGAAATTCATATTAAAGGTGCGTTTTTGATGTTTTTTTTTTTTAGTAGGAGGGGAAACCTTGCATAGGCACCCAGACCAGCAATCGTCTATCTCAGCAGTCAAGCCAC